>CM047885.1:11692029-11764596 GCA_026212405.1 Petrea volubilis | reverse complement strand
GCTTTGTAATTTTTTTTTATTTTTTTATTTTAATTTGTGTTTCATTTTGTATTTATGTAATTGATGCTCCCCGATACAAGTATTTCATATTTGTATATATGTTCGAATGAATATTTTTTTTATATACGTGACTAAATTGATTTCTTAAGTTGAGACAAGAGGACATTGTAATGTTAAATGCCAATAAATCATAAATATACATCCCACATCGGACGAGCAATAGTAGTTTTTTCAATTTATGCACTGAAAGCTTCCTACATAAAGTCGTCCCTTCGGGGACATTTGATAAAATTGGAACGATACAGAGAAGATTAGCATGGCCCCTGCGCAAGGATGACACGCATAAATCGAGAAATGGTCCAAATTTTTTTTCCTTTCTTATTTTGCCCTAAAAGGTAACTCTCTTTCACTTCAATAAAATTGACATAAAATCACCAAAAAAAATGAGAATTTGCAAGACACGCATAAATCGAGAAATGGTCCAAATTTTAACTCTCTTTCACTTCAATAAAATCGACATAAAATCACCCAAAAAAAATATGAGAATTTGCAAGAGAGTTTCACTAGACTAACAAGTTGTAGTGATTAGATAGTTGTTTGGACTAGATGTGATGGACTATTAATTCACATGGCAAAATAAATAATAAACCTTCTAGGAGGTTAAAGAGATTGAGATGGTCGATCTTATATTCTTGGATTTTTATATGGGTCATTGCGGTTCGACTTTGATTGTTTTTTTAAAAGGTTAAAATGAAATTGTCGTGTGCAATTTTCTCAAAATATATATTTCAAATTGCTTAGTAAAATCAAATGAGAGGTTTAAACTTTAAAGCGACTCGGAGTCGTTCGGTGTAGTTATGTAGCTTTAAACGATAAAAAACATGCTAATTAGATAAAATAAAGAAAAATAGCGTATTGAACTAATATTAAAAGATCGACACATGACAATAAAACTCTCGAAATAAAAAGTGTAACGACTAAATTTATAAAGATCATAAAACTAATAAATGTAATGCGGATTTGCATACACAACTTGTGTGAAGAAGGCTATTTATTAGAGTAATTGATTTGTGTGAAAAAACCTAGGACGACTAATATTATGGAACAGAGGGAGTAAGTACTACTCCATGAGAATACCATTAGGAATAATTCTTCTAGGAACAAAACATAATTCATTTATAGAATGTTATTACTCCTGTCGTTCCCTTTTATTTTTCGTTTAAAGTTCTTGTACAAAAATTAAAGAGGATAGTTAATAACCATACTTTTAGATTAATAAGACTACAATGATTTTTTGATCAATTATTCTAATTAATGAACTGTTGAGAGTTTCTTAGAAATTTACAAATGAGACTTTATTAAAGTAAATGAGTGTATTTGGAAAAAATACTAATAAATGAGAGTAACAAATATTTTAGAATTTTTTTTTTTTTACTAAAAAGACAAATAAAAAGGCATGGAGGGAGTACAAAACAATTATTCAACTTTCTACTTTTGGAGATTGTTGAAAATTGAGCAATATTGGTATCGAAGTTGGAAAATTCCAACGACCGAGCACAAACTTTTCAGACAAATGTTCATTAGTCATTACACCAACAACCACATTAATCACATCGGTATTTTACAATATATATTTTTGGTACTTGAAAATATATATATATATATATATATATATGTATATATGATACCGAGTAGATGGTCCGACACAAACACGTCGACATTGACAATTTCTAAAATTTTTAGAACATGACATATCTCTGATATAATACAATTTATTCAACTAATTTTACATTATTTTAATGTTAATATGATAATATATGTATTTAGTATAAGATTGATACAAACATAGTGATCCGAGTAAAAAAGGAAAAATTCCAAGTCGATGATTTTACTGATTTCTATTTGTGTATTTATCAATTATCTTTTTTCAAAAATAAAATAAAATTCTAATATTCTTTGAAAAATATAATTAAAAAAAATAATTGATGAAACAACAGTTATTTTCAAATAGTTTTAAAAGTTTTTTTTTAATTATCTTCTTATTGTTTATGTACTTGTGAAAATATGTGAAAAAAGGCTCCGCGTGTCCGAAAAATGTCGGATACATCGTTGCTATGTATTTGATGCATGTTGGATCCATTTTAATTTAATTTAATTTATGAATACGGCAGATGTTGTGTTTGAACACGAGTCGGATGAGTGTTAGATACATGTCAAACCCAATGCCCGACATTGCGCTTATGTCATATAATTTTACGTTTAAATGTAGTAATTCAAGTGCTTTAAAAAGTTTTTTTTTATTTGAAACTATTCTAAATAACTTCTAAAAAAGATACTTTTGGATTTTTTTTTAAACTTCTGCTTTTTAAAAAAAAGCTTAATCAAACACAATTGTTTTATTGAACTGTGTTTTTTTTTTCAAATAAATAAGTTTTTATCTTCTAAAAAAAGTCTATCTAGACGAGCTCTATATATATTTCTTTTTCGAATTTGTTGCTTTTGTTAAGCATATCGATAAGAGATACATTGCGCAACAAATATTATATTTCATTATGCAACGTGCACTTTTATACTTTGAATTCTTGTAAAATGCTACATCATATAGACAAAAATACACCGCATCCAATAATTGAATGAATGACATATATTCGTTTGAATTTATTTTTTGTTATTTTAAATCACAACTTAGAATTATTACATCATTTCAACTCGGGTCATATATTCCAATATTTATAATGTACGCCATGTGATTATCAACGCCTATTCATGGGTAGAACTTATGTGTTCTCCACTTGATCGATTGTGGGTTTTCAAATCATTTAGGAGTCACATATTTTATCTTATTTACTCTAGAAAAGTTCTATTCCAAATGGATGGGATACGAACGTACCTAACTTAAAATGAATCAAATTACTTAATTCGATATCGATGATTAGAAGTTTATTTATATTCAATTTGTTACATATAACAAATCAAGTTTGAATTTATTTTTTATTCGAGAAAATTTTGAAACTCAGCACAAATTAGATTAATTAAAAATTATTTCAAGATTGAATATATCCGATAAACATCTGTTGGAATTCCATTACTTTAATAGTCAAATGGAATTCAAATAAAATTTTCAAACTCGACAGAAAATTTGCACCAAATTTAGACATTCTAAGTGATTCAAATGTTAAATTTCAAAATTTCTAAGGGATGGTTTCCGAATACATCGAAACTCAGGTGAGGTGAAAGCATTCTTAGCTTGCTAATTAATTACTTGAAAAGTCATTCGAAATTTCACTTCCCTTTTTTCTTTATAATATGATTGCATGGTGACAAAATAAATAAAATAATTAATTATGTAAATTATGTAGCAATCTGGCAAATTGAGTGATAAAAAATATTTCCAAAGAAAATAAAAAATCCAAGAAGAGTCATTTTCTAATTAAAGAAAGTTATCAATATTATTCAGAATGCAACCAGATGTGATTGATTTTGAAGATCATTATGTAAATTAAATTGTTGAAAGGGCATTGATGAGAATATTATAAAGGGTTTCTAAATATGAAAAAAAAACTATAGAGGGCAATTATAATAAAAACATTGCACAAAAGAAAAATAAAATAATACTTGAATAATATATATATATTTTTAATTTGTTGACAAGTAATTCTTGACCCTGATTGTTAATATGCCTACAGTTGCATTGGGAATATGAACCTAAGATACGATAATTGTAAATTTTTAAATTGGTGGTTTTCGAATACATCAAAATTCAGAGAAGTGAATGCAAATACACACACCTGTGATATGGTGTCTCATGATTAATCCTTGGCCTAGTAATTAATATTCATAGGTGGTGATTGATATATAGGAAAGGATTTAGATGCGAATGGAATAGAAATGGGAAACGAATGATGTTAATATAGTATTCACATATTTGGTGTGCACATGGAATAAAAAATGAATAAATTAAATTAATCCATGTCATTCATATAATTGGTAATTAAATAGTAACAAATCACAGAAATAAAATGGATTGAGTATATGATTCAATAATTTTTATATGAAAAATATTTTAATTTGAATAAAATATATACGCATATAT
Organism: Petrea volubilis; assembly: GCA_026212405.1. Lineage (NCBI taxonomy): Eukaryota > Viridiplantae > Streptophyta > Magnoliopsida > Lamiales > Verbenaceae > Petrea > Petrea volubilis. The sequence continues at coordinate 11,760,503 of CM047885.1, read as the reverse complement.
ATTGTATTTAAATAATATACTTGTATTGTATGATCAATGTACACATCATATGTTTTTTATATATTGATATATTATTTTTTATACATGCTATATATATATTATGTTTTGTGTACTTATTAAAAGAATGGATTGACATCAATTATTTTATATTTACTAGTGGGTGTGGCACATTCTGTGCGTGTGCAAAATAAAAATGAAATATAATTTGATTATATATTTGATAAATTTGTAATTTATATATTATGAAAAATAAAAAACAATGGAAAATTAAATTTATATACTATGAAAAACAAAAAAATGACTAAAAATTAAATTGAATTTTATTATTAAAATATACTAAATATTGAAGATAAAGATGTGAAAGAAGAGGGAGGGAAGAAAATAAAGAGAAATAATATATCACGTTAAAAAGAGGATAGAGAAAATATGAGAAAGGAAAGAGAGGAAAAAAAAAACTAGACCAAAGACACCAAACATTTAATTATTAGATAGTGGTGGTGCTTTATAAAAAGGTATAGATATATATAATTATATGGGCATTTACTATATATGATAAAATATATATCACCTAAAATAAATTTAATATAGTTTCATTATGAATATCAAATATATCAATAAATTATTTAATATTAATTTTATATTATTATATATGAGTACGTATGAATATATGTTAGCATGTGATAATATATTATATATCTTAAAATGAAATATTAGATATAAATTATAAATATGTATGATTTATGTATATATATATACTTATGCAGTAAATATAATTTTATACATATTTAATGCATTAATTAATATTTAATTAGTGTAGTATAAACTTTATAATACATGATGAATATAATACATATTGTGCTAATAATATAAAAATATAATTCATTATCAACTTGTAGAAAATAGCTAAATACACGTGGGATGGAATGAATCACCAAATCCATATATATATATACCAATGGTTATTTTCATGAAAATGAGTATTCCCACATCTAAACTATATCAGTCTTGTCAATGGGAATAGACGTGGGAATCTCATTCTATTCCCACTGCATTCCTACATATCAATCATGCCATTAGAGTCACCTCTAGTTTAATATGGGTCTGAAAGACGATAATGTTTAAGTTTCAAATTTTGAAGGGGTAGTTTCTGGTGACATTGAAACTCAAAAGAGGTGAGTATCCACACCTATGATGTGTGTCTCATCGTTAATCCTTGAACCCAATTACTAATATTCCTAAAGTCCCTCTAAATCAAATATGGGTTTAAAAGACAATAATACTAAACTTTCAAATTTCAAAGTGTGGTTTTGGATACATCGAAACTCGGAGAAGGTGAGAACATCTAGTATTTCTAGTATGTGACATGGTGCCTCATTGTAATCCTTGACTCCAATTACTAATATTTCTAGTCCCCCTAGTTTTATATGGACTTAAAGGAAGATAATGTCAAAGTTTCAAAATTTGAATGGGTGGTTTTTGAATACATCAAAACTCAAAGAAGGTAAGTACCCACAACTGTGATGTGCTATCCCATTTTGTTAATCCTTGACCCCACTTACTAATATTCCCAAAGTTTCTCTAAATCGAATACGGCTCCTAAGAGACAATATATCAAAGTTTCAAATTTAGAAGGTGTGGTTATTGAATATATTGAAACTCAAAGGAGATGAGTACCACTCAATTGTTACATGATGTCTCATGGTTAATCCTTGATCCCATTTACTAATATTCCTAAAATCCCTCTAAATTGAACACAGACCTTGGAAATAATAACGACAAAGTTTCAAATTTTGAAAGTGTGATTTTTTAATACATCGAAACTCAAAGGAAGTGAGTGCCCACGACTATGATGGAGTCTCATGGTTAATCCTCGGCCGCACTTACTAATATTCCTCAAGCCCCTCTAAATTGAATACGAACCTACGAGATGATAATGTTAATGTTTCAAATTTCAAAGGGTAATTTTCAAATACATCTAAATTTAAAAGAAGTGTGTGTAATACCCCACACCTGTAACGTATTGTCTCACTACTAATTCTTAATTTCAATTACTAACATTCTAATATCGCTTTTGAGTCGATATGAACCTACGAGACTACTAACATTCTAATATCACTTTTAAGTCGATATGAACCTACGAGACGACGATAATGTTAAAGTTCCAAATTACGAAATGGTGGCTTTTGAATATATCAACACTCAAAGGAATTAAGTACCCACAACTATGATGTGGTGTCTCATGATTAATTCTTGACGTCAATTAGTAATATTTTTGAAGTCTCTCTAAATCAAATACGGATTTAAGAGACGATAATACTAAAGTTTCAAATTTTGGACGTGTGATTTTCAAGTACATCAAAACTCAAACGAGACGTGTGTAAATATCCACACATGTAACGCGGTGTCTTGTTGGTAATCCTTACTTCCAATAACTAATATTTTTAATATCTCCCTTAAATCGACATGAGTTTAAGAGGTGATAATGTTAAAGTTTCAAATTACAAAGGGGTGGTTTTCTAATACATCCAAATTTAGAGAAGGTGAATGCAAATATACCCACCATACCTGTGACATGGTTGTGTTGTCTCTCCCCTCTCTCCCCCCCTCTCTCTCTCTCATTTTTTAAAGACCTTTTTTCATTCAAAACAAAACCGCTCAAAGAAACCCTATTGAAGACGTTTAAAGTCCTCTGTAAAAACCCTCACAAAATCTCAATCAAGCAAACCCCAAGTCAGAAATGGTGGAAATCGAAGCTGAAGCTGAAGCTCGAGAAGACCCAGTAGAAATGTTCATGAGCTTGGACAATTGGCCGACCTCCCCAATTGACGACTCCGTTGAGCCATTCTTGGTGGGATTTGTGATCGTCAACGTTGTGGGTCTCCGGTATTACCAGGGGACCATCAATGGCCGCGAGTGGGTGGGTTTGGTTCGCGATGATTTGAACCCGCACGACGAGAACGCCATTAAAGTTATCAACACGAGGTCGGTCCAAGTGGGCTACATTGAGCGCTCTGCCGCCGCGGTGTTGTCCCCTTTGATCGACAGTCGCATGATCACCATTGATGGTACTTCGATTTTAACTTGATTTTGTGTGTTTTTAGTGTGTGTTTGTTCTGGGAATTAGTTTGTGTGATTTTTGCTCAGTTTAATGTCCATGAGGTTATAATTTGTAGAGGATTCTTTTCAAATGTGTTTTGGGTTTTTAGCGAGTTCAGATGTAAATTTGTTGTTCTTTTCGAGTATTTTCGAACTTGAATTGAATTGCTATAATGGTATTTTTCACATTCACTGCATGTTTAAGTAATCCGTGTTGAGCTTGTAACAGCTATCGTGCCGAAGCCACCGGGGAAGGGGAGCAGGTTCAAGATCCCCTGTCAAGTTCACATTTTTGCAAGGTTAGAGGAATTTCAGCGAGTAAAAATAGCTATTGCAAGGGGTGGATTGCAGTTAATTTCAGAAACAAGTTCATCCTTCACGTTGTCAGAATCAATGGCGGTGAAAGAGAAAAAATGTACATCGGAGAAGAGTGTGGATGAGATATTCAAACTGTTGGACCTGAGAGTTAGAAATGAAGGGGTGTTGGAAGCATTGGAGCCACCAAAACACATGATAAAATCAAACCTCTTTTCCCATCAGAAAGAAGGACTGGGATGGTTAGTTAGTAGGGAGAATTCATGCGAATTGCCGCCTTTTTGGGAAGAGAAAAATGGGGTTTATGTGAATGAGTTAACTAATTACCAGACTAATATGAGGCCTGAACCTTTGCGAGGCGGCATTTTTGCTGATGACATGGGCTTGGGCAAAACTCTTACGTTGCTCTCATTGATTGCATTTGATAAATGGACTCAATCTTTACATTCATCTGGCGATATAGATGACGAAAATGATGAGGAATTGGGTGAGGAGGAAAATGTTCAATCTATCGGTAAAAAGTCAAAGAGGGGAAGAGGGAGCAAAAAAGTGGGTAGTTCAACGAAAAAGAAAAAAACTGAGGACCTCAATGCTAGCAAAAAGGAAAAAGGGCCTGCTTTTGATAAATCCTCTTCTTCGGAGCCAAAAACAACACTGATTGTTTGCCCACCTTCCGTCTTTTCAGCGTGGATGACACAGTTGGAAGAACACACGAGAAAGGGCAGTTTTAAGGTTTACATGTACTATGGTGAACGGACTAAAGATGCTAAAGAGCTTAAAAAACACGATATTGTACTGACAACATATACTACTCTGGCTAGTGAGGAACCTTGGGACGGATCTCCTATTAAGAAGATTGAGTGGAGACGAGTTATATTAGATGAGGCACATGTGATCAAGAATGCAAACACTCAACAGAGCCGTGCAGTCGCTAATCTGAATGCTAAGCGTAGATGGGCTGTTACAGGGACGCCCGTGCAGAATAGCTCTTTCGATTTGTTTGCTTTAGTGGCCTTTTTGAAGTTCGAACCTCTTTCCATGAAAAGCCTTTGGCATAGTTTGATACAACGCCCGCTTGCTCAAGGAGATGAGAAGGGTATCTCCCGGCTGCAGGTCAATACATATCATCCTTCGAACATTTTATCTTCCTCTGTACCTGTTTAATGTGCTTTGCTGATCCATTTTGTCTGGGCAAACTTCATAACCAACCCCCAAAAAATGAAGAAAAGAATTTTTTTTTAAAAAAAATAAAAAAGAGAAGAAGAAGAAGAAAAGAAGAAACAAGATGGAAAGAGAGAACCATATCCTTTCGAAAAAGACAAATGCCCTTTATGCATGCATCTGACCAAACATGCAGCAGTTTGATATCTCTCTAGTTCTTTCCTCACAACTTCTTCTGCTGAAATAAAGTGACTACTTCTCATTTAAGGAGAATGTGCATTCAGGTTGACGGTTAAGTCTTCATATACGTAACACATATTTTACATATGAATTACATAAATAGTTATCATCGAGTGTGAGGGCCGTCGAGTTTGAATCTGCCCTCTTTGAGTCTTTTACCGAATGATCCCCTTAATCAAATTACGCAAAAGAAGTGCGAAATGTAATTTGGTTCCTCTACAGCAAGGGGTTGAGTGTCAAATTGGTTTGCAGACAAGTTTTATGCACTATGGTTGCTTGAATAGCAATCTCCTTTTCAGTGGCAGCTGGGAATATGAATGACAGTTCTTTCTGTATTTGTTGTCTGTTTTTATTTCTTTCTCACCTTTTCAATTATCCCTCCACCTTCAGAGAAGTATCTATGATATAATGATATGCCTATGCTTTGTGTTTTCAGGTTCTTATCGCAACCATTTCTTTGAGAAGAACAAAAGATAAAGATTTGGTTGGTCTGCCATCTAAAACCATAGAGACCGTTTTTGTGAACCTCCGGGAAGAAGAGCGCAAGGTTTATGATCAGATGGAAGAAGAGGCCAAGAGCATTGTTAAAGGCTACATTTCTGATGAAAGTGTGGTGAGAAACTATTCTACTGTTCTTAGCATACTTGTGAGACTTCGTCAAATTTGCACGGATCTGGCTCTGTGCCCCGCAGATCTCAAAGCCCTACTCCCGTCAAGCCAAATTGAAGGTAAACAGTCAGATCTCACTGTATTATATATCTATATGCTATCAACCTCCGTAGTCAGAATATGGCATGATCTCATGCAGTTTAGTTTGTTTTTCTTCCCTTGTTTCTCTCAATCCTTTCTTCTTTATATTTGATCCCAAGTTTCACTCAGTTCCCTCTAGAGTTTCTTTTTCGTTATTAATTAATTTGGAACCTGTATGATCTCTGTCCCCATTCGTTCTATATATTCTTCGACATAAAAAATCCAGTTGGTTTTATCAAAGCATATATTTGTTCTTTGGGCAAAGTCTTTTGTACATGATGCTAAAATTATCTAAACGTCTGTACTCTTGCCCGTTTCTATTCCTTTCTTTCTGAAGTTAAATTCTTTCATCGTATTGATTGTAGCTAGCTGTCATACGCCTTCTTGGGGAAATTCTTGAATGCAGCGGATGTAAAGTACCAAAAGGTGAGGATTAAACCACATTAGCAGTGGGACATTCATTGTACTGATGTGGCTTAATTTTCACCACGGTGTTTTTGTACCCGGAACATTGAAGAATTTCCTATCTTCTTACAATGCATGTTTGATGGATACTAATGAAATCCATGCAGATGTGAAGAACAACCCAACGTTGTTGCAAAAATTGCTTTCGGTGCTACAAGATGGAGAGGATTTCGACTGTCCAATTTGCATATCACCACCTACGGATATCATAATCACGTGCTGTGCTCACATCTTTTGCGAAATGTGCATTCTGAAAACGATAAAGCGAACTAAACCCTGCTGCCCAATGTGCCGCCACCCTCTTTCAGAATCTGACCTCTTCAAAGCCCCTCCAGAGTCTTCTCAAACAACCCCTAACGAAGGGCCATCTTCTAGGTTATCATCCAAAGTCGCAGCTCTTTTAAAACTCCTATCTGCTTCTAGAGATGCAAACCCGTCTTCCAAGTCGGTCGTCTTCTCTCAGTTTCGAAAAATGTTGCTTTTACTTGAAGAGCCGCTTAAAGAAGCCGGTTTTAAGGTGATCCGCTTGGATGGATCGATGAATGCAAAAAGGAGGGCGCAGGTGATCAAGGACTTTGGTGTACCTGCACCAAAGGGACCCACGGTCTTGCTGGCAAGTCTAAAAGCTTCAAATGCCGGGATAAACCTCACAGCTGCGTCGAGGGTGTACTTCTTGGAACCGTGGTGGAATCCGGCGGTTGAGGAGCAGGCGATGGACCGGGTCCATCGGATTGGCCAAAAGGATGATGTGAAGATCGTGAGGTTGATCGCTCGAGATACCATAGAGGAGAGAATATTGCAGCTGCAGGAGAATAAAAGGGTGTTGGCACGAAAAGCGTTCGGCCGGAGGGGCCAAAAGGATCAGAGAGAGATCAGCAGAGATGATCTCACTGCCTTGATGAACTTGTGAGTTGATTGATTATCTTAACATTTAGATGAAAGATTAACATGTTATGATATGTTTGTGCAATCCCTGACTTGCGGTTTTGAGTTATTTTGGTAGTACATGTATATGCTTATGCATAGCATAGGAGGGGAGAGAAAATTGACACTGTATTTGGAACATTTTTGTGATTGTGAATGTGAATGGGATGTAGAATTATGCGAATCCTATAGTATTTTTGTTTACTAGCATGTGTTCAAATTTGAGGAAGAGTTTGAACGCTCATAAGAAAATTTGATCCGAATAATAATAAAAACTAATTGACATTCTAAGATTAAATAATCAACAAAATATTAATGTCTTACTAAGTCATACGGATCTATTGAGCCAATGTTTGACAGTTCAAGTGTTTAGAGGCTTGAATAAATTAAGCAAGGTTTCGTGTTAGAATATTACGCATGTAAAAAATAATTGTTGGAAGAGTAGTCTCCCATATGGGCTCCACGATGCTTGTCTTTAGTCGAGCCCCAATGAAGTGTTGGATACCAGATCACGCACAGGATATAGTCAGGCTCTATAATACTTGTCTCGAATTTAGTCTAGCTTCAATAAAATGTTAGATGGATACTGAATCACATACCGGCTTCACAATACTTGTCTCGAATTTAATCGGGGTCTAATAAAATGTTGGATACCAAATCACGTACAAAAAATAATCGGGCCCCGGTGAAGTGCTGGATGTCGAAGTCAATGGAGGAAAAGAAGTTAGGGATCTATTGAGAAATTTGTGAAAGCAAAAAACTATATTATTTGGATGACCCGACGAAGCTAATTAAGAGTCAAATTTTGTTAAAAGAAAAAAAAATGGAAATCTAAAGTCAATTTTTTAATTCATTCATTTTCCAAAATTTCAAATAAAAAATTGGACAATCTTGTATTTTGACTTTTGTGCAATTTTCAATTCAACGAATGTGATGTTGCTGAGCCACTATTATTATTATCTTCTTTTGGCCAATAAAATAATAGTTATTCCAAAAAAGCATATGCACATTTGACCAAAGTCTTAACAAAATTATACTGAATATCTGGTTTTGAACAATTGACCAAAAACAAGGGAAAAAAATGTTTTTGACTAGTACCATTTTCGGATCGGATCTCCTATTTTATAATAGTGCTCCATCTTCTATCCCACACTCTAAATATATGATATGAATAAATTTTAAAGATTTATTTATCCCAAAAAAGAGATTTTCTTACCAAATTAGATAACGGAAAAAATACAATTAATGGCACTAAACATTTTGCGGTTAAGTAAATCTTTAATATTTACACGTATCGCAAATCTAGAGTGTCGGGCAGGGGATGGGGCACTATTATAGGATAGGGAATCCGGTCCAATTTACTTACTTTGTAGCAGTAATTTTTTGCTATTATTTGAGTTTCACGAATATGCATATTAGTTTGCTTAATAGCAATTTATGTTCGTCTTTATATTAATTTTTTTTATTTCATATATATATATATATTGATAATTGATGATAATTAATGTAACAATTGCTTTGATTTGAGAGTGTTGATGTGTGTGTTTAGAAGTCAATTTCGTATAAACTTTTCAAAAAAATAAAATAAAATAAAATAAAATTTCGAGTATATTTTAATATATCACTCAAACTAATAATTCATAGTTAATTGTGTGATTTTATTTCTTTAATTGAGTTTATACTTTCTGAGAGAAACTTGTCAAAATATATTGAAATCTTTTTGGCCCTTATAATTAGATTCTTAGTACGCAAAATCACGGAGATTTACAATGTAATAACAAATCTCTGACCAAATCTAGATTTACAATCTCTTATGCCCCCTATTAAGTAACTAAGAGCCCGTTTGGATGAATTATTTTTAGAGAAAAAATACTTATTTTTAAAAAAAAAATATATTTTAGAAAAAAAATTGTGTTTGGATGGATTTTTCTTTTTTTTTTTTTTTTTTTGAAAAAAATCATAAGTCAGAAAGAAGAAGAAGCCATTTTTGGCTTTTTTTTAGAAGCTATTCAAAGTGGCTTCAAATAAAAATATATTTTAAAATATTTTTAATTATTATATCCAGACGTAAAATTTCTTAGTTTAAAAAAAAAAAACTCTACTACAAAAAGCCTTGTTCGAGAAGTACTTTGTTTTTAGCCTATCCAAACCGGCCCTAAGTTTGACAACAAAAGAAAGAGTGCCATTATTAAAATTTAAGAGGCTAAATCTCATGAAGTATATTTAATTATGTGCTTAAAATTTTTAATACGTCTATTGTTAATAAAAAATCATTTAAGTTTATATAGCTACATATAATATATTATCAATTTTTTTGAAATAGTTATTTAAACTTATTTCCAGGACATATTTAAGAAAAAAAAAAGAAAAAGAAGAGAATAAAGTTGGAGAGGGGAAAATAGAGATTGATTTTCTTTTTTTTTTTTTTTTTTTGGTATAGAGAAAAAGATTTGTCACTTCTCAATTATCACCAAATTAATTATAGTACAAATAGACCCCACATACACCTTCATCAACTAAGTAATTATCCACATGAGAGTCTGTTTCTGTTCGTGTAACTGAATTATCCCATAAAATCGGCATTTATTGCTAGTGATATTGGTATGTAAAATAAAAAAATAATATAATTTAATGATATATTAAAATTTTGCAGTATCTATATTATCAAAATAAATTTTAACTATTTAAATATATTCATAAAATTAGTATTACACAAGAAAAAATTATATTGAAAAATAGTGAGTGATAAAAGAGGATAGAGAAAGAGAAAGAGAGAGATGCAGAAAGAAATAAGAGAGAGAAAGCAAAAATGAACGTAAAAGAAGCGAGAAGAGATAGAAAATTAAAAGAAGACATACCTAAAATATTGACAAATCAAATATAGTAACTAAATAATATTGTCTCTTTATATAACAGTATAGATAATAGTATCGATCACCTTGAAAGCTCACTAACGTCTAACACAACATTTATCTGTTCACATTGATTTTCACCCAAATATTTCTTTTGAAACATTTGATAATTGCAATGAGCCAGAATTACATCATTTGTACCATTCGATGAAATAAATTGTTTAGGTCTTCTTTGATTTTTTTTATTTATACAAATAGATTCAAATATTCGAATAAATGGATTTGGATATTTGATCAAATATTTGGATAATTGTTAGTAGAAATGGGATATTTGGATATTAGGATATTTGTAATTTTGTCTGATTTTTAAAATACTAAATAGATACAGATTTATTCGAATTTGTAAAGTATTCGCTGAATTCCAATTCGGATATGAGGTTGAATATCTATCGGGTTCGAATATGAATACGAATATTGTAAAATTTAATCAAATATGGATATAGCATATTTGCTCCATTTAATATTTGTTTACACACCTAAAAAATGTAATGTTGCCTAAACATACATTTATATATATACTACATTATGTAAATTATTAAATGAAAATATAATGAATATAATATAATGAAATATTGACATCAATATATACATAATTCGATATAACGAATCTAATTGATTTCATCAATGTACATACTTATTTGTAGACTTCATAATTGAGATTTGAAAAAAAAAAGTTAATTTTACAAACTCCATATGTTAATTCGAATCAGCACAAAAAATCTTATGTTAAAAAAATTAGTCTAATATTCTTCATATTTTTAAAAACTAGCACATTGCCCCCTAAGTTTCATTTTCTGAAAATTTGAGTACGAATTTTCAATTTACTCCTTTTTAGAAAATTGAAGAATACAAATACAATACATTTTGTCTCTTTGAAAAAGGGAAAACAAACCCCTAAATCCTAACCTTCAAACTTTGACACACATTTACCGCCGATTTGAAAGACACGTGAGTTGTAGTACATGAGGAATGGTGTGCTAGTTTTTAAAAATATGACGGATTTTAGACTGATTTTTTTTAACATATGGTGTTTTGTGCTAATTAGAATTGACACAGACAATTTTGTAAATTTAATTCAAGATTAAAATGATAAATTTTCAAGCCTAAAATACTATTATATATGCAGAAATGACGTGTATATATTACACTATCAATCAAGAGTTTTCGCTTGTGGTTTTTATATTTTTAAAGGATCTTTTGTACTAATTTTTATTTTATAAATTTTCAATATAATTAGATTTAACACATGGGTGCTTACTGCAAAAACCGTTCAAAAAAAAGAAAAAAAAAAACAATATTTAGGAGGTTTCAATACTTTAAGCTTCAAATGATCACCTACAATCACCAGCAACAACATGAGAGAGAGAGAGAGAGAGAGAGAGAGAGAGAGAGAGAGAGAGAGAGAGAAATCACTGTATAGCCTAAAAAAAAATCATATTGATGTAGTGAGTGAAAACTGACAAAATATATATTTTTTTGATAATTATTGATCTTTACTCATAAAAATCACATGAAACATTACTTAAATATGTCTTAATTTGTTTGCATATCCCAATTACAAAGTATAAGCATGGGAAAAACTTGTGGGGAACAATTATAATAATAATAATAATAATAATAATAATAATAATAATAATAAAAGTACAATTTGAATGAAGATCGAAACAAAATGGGGCCCACAAGGAAGTGGATCCCACTATTGGGTAGGGGATTGCTTGATATTGCCTAACCACTAACTAACGGACGCGTGGCAGTAACCTTCACACACATACACACACCAGTACACTAATAGAAACACATTTCGAGGGATAAACACGTGAATAGCGAGTAAGATTGACATGACCCTTTTTGTCAACAAACCTAATCCTCCCAATCTCAATATTTTCATTTCCACCCCAAATTTTCTTTTATTTCTGTTCTCACCCCATGGTCTTCTTCTAGGAAAGCCAAAACTGAATGAAATTATATATATTTGTTTCACACATAGTTAATTTTTGGCTCAATCAAATTAAATTTTAATTAATTGCCTAAAGTCTCATCTTTATACCGAGTACATGCAATTTTAATTTGTTATAATTCAAATATTGCATTTAAATACTTTTATAGAATGAATCACTCGTAATAACGTGCTAACAAATAACATAAGTGATTGAACTAGATTTTATATTTTACTTATGCATTCTCTGATGTGGATTATTCATTATCTTTAGTATTACAATGTTTTTGTGTATAATTGCATGAATTTCAAAAATTATTTTTACACCCCAATATCTTGGTAAAATCCTTCTATTATTGCAAAATGAAAATGTATTTACTTCTAGTATTGTTTAATTTTTTAAAATAAATTTGAGTTATCACTCGAGTTTATTTATTTACCCTACCGATGAACACATTATTTTTAACCTACCAAAAAGACGTATTTTAACTAACTACCACAATTACTTCATTAATTATTTATCTATTATATCGTGCATAGTTTCTCTATATCATCTTTTATGGATTCTGACTTCTCTCATCCGAGTCCCCTTTTTATTCTTAACAACACGAGTTTTTTGTCGGTGACGTATAATATTATACGATTAAATCCTCTGATTCACAAACACGTAATAAAAACGTCAAACAACAAATATTACTATCCACAAATAAAACATCATCTTCATTTCCACCCAAATTAAAAAATAAATAAATAAAGAAAATTAAATTAAACCGACACAATTTCTTTGGATTCAAGAAACTTGTATGAGGCAAGATTTGGAAGGACTTGAAGTAAAGAGGGGTCAAAAAAGAAGATTTTGACAATTCAAGGACTACTAAAACTCTTCTTTGTAGTGTGGATAAAAAAATTGAAAAGCGTGTCAATGGGGACTTCAGAATTTTTTTTTAATAAATTGGGTGTTTGCCGTCCATCTAGGGATGGGTATTTCGATCGAATTTGGATATTTTGAAATGGGGTAATTCGGGTTAAGAATCAAGTTCGAATCAAGAAATAAATTTACCTTTTAAAATTAAAGATTTGTGCGAATAGAGTGGGTATTCGAATAAGGTTTTTTGTCTTTTTAGATATGACCTAATAATATTAGTGTCAAATAATTTAATGAAATTATAATAAAATTTTACATTTAATAATTATAAGAATTTTAACTTTATTTTTTAATATCGGAGTGTGAATTGTATTTATGAACTTGTGCAGATGTTATTTTTTTTAAAAAAATAACTAAATACTCATTGCCATATTAATACAATTAACAAAATTTATTTTCATCAAAACTCAAATTCAATTGGGTAAAACCCGAACCTGATCGAATACCGAATTAAGCGGATAGTCATATAATTCGAATCGAATTCAGGTGGCAATTTAAATTTCCCGATATATGGAGTATTTAACCCTCAGAAAATAAACTATCCATACATCAAATGTACTATATTCAATTACATTTTAAATCTCTTCAAAAAAAATTACATTTTAAATGTATTATATCAAAAAGTAATATATATATATATATATATATATGACGTGATTAAATTTTAATTGTTGAGTACATACACTCGATATATAAAAGAATTTTTTGAATTTCAGATAAAAGACTTTTTTTTGTAAGAAAACAAAATAGTTCAAATTTGGACTTTGTGTGGAACCCGTTTTCTTCGTGCTCATCTTCATCACTTTTCTTTTTCTTTTTCTTTTTTTTTTCATTCCTGTTTTTAATTTTTTTTTTTCGTATTTCAGTGTTTAACCCCAAATAGAACTCGGAAAAAAAAGGTTATGAAAATTAGTTAAGGAAAACAAAATCCTTGAAAGTAATGTCTCTTTCTCATTTGTTAGCCAGCAACTAAGAATTTATATTCTAGAGAGAGAAATAGAGAGAGAGGGGGAGAGAGAGAATATTATCATTACTTTATTGACATATATTCTTCTCTGAATTTCCTTCAATTGGCACCTAACTTTTCTCCGGATTTCTCCATTCATTTCCCTTCGGAACATATCAGTTTTCTGTTTTTCTTTTTTATTATGAACAGAAACCCTTCTTAGAGTATTACTTCCCTTTGTTTTCTGGTAGATTTCTTGAGTAGCTTTTACAGATTTATTCGGGATTCTTTCTATATTCTTGAGGGGGGACACACACACAAAAAATAAAAAGAAAAAATCTAGTTAAATTTTATCCCTGTTCAAGAATTCATATTCATATCTGATCATCTATATGGGTTTAACTGATTTTCAGAGGTTTTTTTTTTTCCATTAGCCCATCAAGATTCTTGACCAAAACTTTTCAAGAAAGTGTTTTTCTTGAAAAACAGTCCATTCTGGTTTGTGGGTTATCATCAAGATCGAAGTTCAAGAAACGATATACACTCCATTTTTATTAATTTTCGATTTTGAAATAAAGGGCCTTGTGAAAATTGATTTTGATTTTGATTTTGATTTTTCACCATGGCTGATACTCCTGTGAGTCTTGATAAATGGAGGGATTATTTCAGGGGAGCAAACTCTGATATTTTTGACATAATCGAGCATGCAATCATGGTTGCTGCTTTGGATTGCCCTTATGATTTCAAACTGAAGAGGGATCGAATTGCTGAGATGTTGTTCTCTTGTAAAGTCACCAAGTGTTTTGGGTGTGATAGAGTTCAATTGGCTGTGCCAAATCTTGATGATTGTGTAGAAAAAAATAATAATGATCATGATGATGATAAGTATAAAAGTGGAGATACAAAAGAAAGCAAAGTGAATAGCAGTACTAGAGATTTTGATGATGATGGTGATGTTGTTCTTGATGATGATGATGATGATGATGATCATAGAGAGGTTATGGAGGTGAATGTTAATCATGTTAGTAGCAATCACAGTTATGATGGAGATGCTGAAGCATTGACTGATGAGATTGAGGAGGAGTCTCAGTTTTATGAGGAGGTTTTGAGGATCAAAGATATTGTTGACAACTATCAAGAAGAGGTTTGTTTTGTGTTTTTCTTTATTTTTTGTTTTTTTTACTGTTTGATTGGATTGAATTTGGATGAATTTATTGTTTTCTTGACCATTTTGAAGATGGGCGTCCTTTGTTTGCTTTGTTTTCAGTTTATGTGAATCAATTTGAAACGCTACACTTGTTTCCAGATTGTTCATTTGAAAACAGAACTGAGTTAGAAATTTTTATTTGGAGGCCAAGATTGAATATTTATGAAAAATACTAATAAAAATATAGCATTCTTGTTATAAGGCATTCTCAAATGAGAACAGAGAAATGTTGCCATTCTTGTCTTTTTCAGATGATTCTCGTTTTGTTTTTCAAGTGTTGATAGATTTTGTTTGTGGTGTTGCTTTCTTGTAATAGTACTTTAGTTTATCCTTAAGCTAATGGCTCTATTAGTTTTTTGGTATATTTGCATTTCTTGGCTCTGATTATTATTTGCATTCGATTCGTTTACAGTCTGATGAGGAGTTGTTTCATTCGTTGAGGCGGCTTCAGCTGATGCCGTTGTCGGTGGAGATCCTAAAGGTTCGACTTAGTTACTGCTTCTTTAGTATTATTCCACATTACGCAATAACTGTTCTTAACAGTTTTTTTTGTTTGTTCTTTTTCCCTATTTTAGGCGACTGAGATTGGAAAATCTGTTAATGCTCTGCGAAAGCATGGATCAAAGGATATTCGGAATCTTGTTAGGACATTGATTGAGTACGGATTCTTTTCTCATAGATCGATACTATGTTGTTTTGAAGCTGAAGTTAATGTAACTTGATTTACTTATACGACATATGTAGCCCGCCCTTTGTTAGGTAGTGCTTTCATTCCATTTAATAATCATCTGTTAAGTAACAACTTGATTAATTCTTTGGTTTGAGTGGTTCTATTCATTGCTCTAATCTTCTGTGAAGACTAAGAAAGTTCATTGGAATAACATTTTTCTTCCACAGTTTTATTATTCTTGACTTCCCGAATTTTGATATGCTGTTTGGGCATTTGGGCATTTGGGCATAGTTTAATTACATGCTCTGAAATGCAGAGATTGGAAACGCATGGTCGACGCGTGGGTTGATGCGACAGCAGCCGTTGCAGGTACTTATCTTGAAGTGTTCTCTTTTTTTCAATTATTATTATTATTATTAAGAAAAGAGATTTTAATGAATCACTTGCATATTATTAAAGGTCCAGAAGTTGCAACAGAATCTGTGAAAACATCGGCAGTTGAAGATGAGGAAGGGCTTCCATCACCTCCATTGGATGAAGGAGCGTTCTTCGCAACGCCTACTTCAATGGAGTTGTCACAGGTAATCATATCTTCCTCTCTTTTCTTGTTTACAAGTTTTTCGAATTGGGATTTTTCGCTTATTGACTAATTTACCCTTAATCTCGTGTGTTCCCTCGTCGTGATTCACAAAAGTTCTTCGATGGCATGGATGATGATGGAAGTAAGTTTCTCCTTCCTTACAACCATATACTCTATTGTTTTTCGTCTTTTAAACGCTTTGGTTTTATGCTATTCGAATTCCCATCTAAGAAATGAGATTGATGATTTTGATATTCTTTTTAGATCCTCGAAATGGTGGCGAAAACAACAAGAACCGAGAAAATGTCAGAAACTGGAGACCTCAAGAAACGGACGTCAATAAACAAAAGTTTGAGAGCCCTAACAATGTTACCACTCCTCCAAAGGCTGAAACTAAGAGAACTCAAGCATCTTGGTTGAAGAAACAAGAACCGCTGGCCCATAAACCTAATAAGCCTTCCAATGGTGAAACCGGGCCGGGCCGACCAAAGCCTCCAACTTCCGGGTCTGCCACCAGGAGACCAAAACCGACCATGCAACAACCAAAGCTTAACAATGAGATTAAAGTCCAACAAAAATCCGACAAAGGCACGATTCAGAAGAAACCAGTTCCTCCTCAACATGAGGTGACTGTTGAGTATATAATATCTTGATGTGCTAGTTTCTACTTTGATCCTTTATCTTATTTTGCTTGTATATTTTCTCTTGTATCAGAAGTTGAATTGTAACAACGAGGCTTCTGTTCGCGTGAAACTAGAGGCTGCTAAGAGGAAACTTCAGGAGCGTTATCAGGAAGCTGAGAACGGTTAGTTCATCGTACTAATGTGTTTTAAACAAAATATGAAATCTTGTGATTACATATACCGAATCAAATGAACTATCCCTTATAGTTTCTTATATGTGATAGTTATAATGTTCATCCAATCCATTGAATCCAAGGACTATGTCTTATACGTATTTTCTTGAAATTCAAATTTTCTTAGACCATTGAATCCATTGAATCCATCAAATTTTCTGATCGGATCAAACTTTCTCTTGCACTTCTCGACAGCCAAGAAACAAAGAACGATACAAATGGTGGAGTTGCACGATCTCCCCAAGCAGAGCGTAGCGCAGAGCAATCAACACCACACGAGGCCCGGCAATTACCAGCGTAGGCCATGGTCCAACGGACGACATTAGGGACTATTATCACTTAGTGTCGTTTCAATGATTCGATAAGTTTCTTCATTCCACCTCGACGAGGAAGTGAGAGAGTGGAACACTGTCGGCTAACTTCCCGGTCTAATTTTAGCGTCGAGCAGCTGAAAATTTCCGGTTGAATCGATCCGGCGAGGCGGGCTGTTTTCCGGTGTACTGTGAAGTAGTTGGTGTAGCTGTAGACATTTGTAGTTTTCGATCATGTGGGAAAGCATGGCAATGGCACATTTTGCACATAGTTAAGTACATTTTTTTTCTGTAGCAGTTCATATTGGTGTTATTTGCATCAAAGCATTTTATTTGGATGCAATATAAGGGGAAGTTTTTTAGGTTGCCTCCTGGATTTGGATTTGGAGGAAGGGGATTCAATATGCTTAATATTAGGCGATTTTTTCAAATGAAAAACGCTGAAAATGATAGTATTTATGAATTTAAAATTTGTTTTTACATAAAACTATTGAAACAACCTTGATGAATTTGTTGCTGTCTGTGTGAAATCTTATATTCAAAGTTATGAATGTAAACAAAATCATGGTTTTATTAGTTTTTAATTTATGTTGTACCATGCGCCTTTTGTGTGTGCGTGTCTGTGTGTGATGTATTTATGAATTATTAGTGACTTAATTTCCATCTTCAAACTTCCACAAACAACAGAAACTAAAACACAACAGAATAAAATACTCCCTTTTATCTCCAAATTATTGTTTATTTTGCTACTTACAAAGTTAAATTCAACCTATTTTGATTTTTTTTTTAAAAAGAGATTGTCACAATTGGTTGAGTCAATATTAATGATTCTAAACTTTTGAATTGCTACATTTGATCTACCCCAGTTTGAGTGATAATTACCGAAAATCCCCTGATGGTTGTTCCATTTACACAAAGGACTCTTGCATCTATTGAAATTATAATCATCACTTTTGGTTGCTTCTACTTGTAAATAGCTAGTATCAGCCATTAATTATAATTTGATACCAAGGGTGATTATAATATGAGTAAATGGAGTCTACAATTTTTGAATGAAAGGAGTGGTATGTTGGAATTTAATTTGGATCCTTCAATAAATTATAAAAAAAGGTGCGAAATTGTTTTTGGATATTCCATCTAACATAGGTTTTCACTATGGACCCCAATACTTTAAGGGCCTACAAATTTTGACCCTCTACTTTTCTACTCACAATTCAACACTTTTCATTATGAGCTCGTCAATGTTGTCAAAACATTGCACTTGGGTCCAATGAACAAAATGATAGCTTTACTCTCAAAGGGTACCCAAAAAGATAGCTTTAATCAACCATCCAAGATTATTTTGATATTTGTACCCCTTTTAAGAAAAGGAAAAAAAAAGAAAAGAAATTTTGATTTTTTTCCCTTCTTATTTGTCCTTCTAGAAAAGTATAAAATGACCGTTCCATCTAAAGTGTTAGAAAGAAAAATCATCAAATATCTATTATTTTCAATAAACCCCCGCACGTACGGTCGGACTTGTTTTTTTTTTTTTTTGGTTGCAAAAAAAAAATGGACCATTTCTCGATTTATGCGTGTCATCCTTGCGCAGGGGCCATGCTAATCTTCTCTGTATCGTTCCAATTTTATCGGATGTCCCCGAAGGGATGGGCGGACTTCTTATTATTCGAACACATAACCTCTTATTTGACTTATCTCTGATACCATATTGAAAAAATGAATTCAAGTCTAACTCAATTTCAAAAATTAGCTCATGAGAGGAGGGTTGTCCAAACTATTATAAACTATACCAATCATTATGTTTTATTGATGTGGGACGTTTAACACACCCGCCTTACACCAAGGGTTGGATACATGCAACCTGCGTGAAGTTTGTAGGAATGAACATATGCGGATGGAGACACTTGAATGCAAGACCGTTGCCGGATTCAAAACCTCGATAAATGACCGTCTCATCCAAAAGTTTAAGCTGTTAGAGACAAAAGTTTGTTATTTGAAGTTAGCAATTTGCAGCGTTACAAGTAAGGATGGTTAAAAGAATAAAAATCAAGAGGAATGTTGTGCATAATAAAAAATATATAATTTAATAACATACTAAAATTTTGCTGGTATATATATACTATTAATATATTTTTAATAGATTTGTGAAATTAGCAACAATAAGTAAAAATAAAATAATTTAAAATAATAAATTAAGAAAACAATTACAAAAGAATAAAAAAAATTATAACTGAAGAGTATTGAGATATGAAAAATGATAGAGAGGAGAGAGAGAGAGAGAGAGATAAATAAAGGAGAGAAAGTAAAAAATGAACAAGAAAAAGGAGAGAGGAAACTTAAACAGAATATCGCATCAAAAAAATTAACAGATCAATAGTAAGTACTAAAAAGTATTTTTTCTTTATACAATAGTATAGAAAATATAGATTTGCTCTTAAATTAATTGTAATTCTTCTCTTAATCACTTTGATCAGGGATTCGAGTTTCGTGCATGTGAACTTGAATTTATTTATAAAATTATATTAATCTGCGATTATTTGTATTTTATAGGTTTAAAAAGTTTAACGTAATGATTGAAATGTAATAAATCGTTTGCTATCAAAAACATAAAAATAAATAAATAAAAATTATTATGTTCGATTAACATAAAACTACGCTATATATTTTTCGAATACAAAAAGTCGGTTAAAACCTCAACTAATTGTTGGGGTATAATTATTTTTTTCCTTTAAGTGAGAAATAATAATGAAATAATGAATAAATATCCGAAGAATAGCCCATATAACTTTTCAACTAGAACAAAATTACTTTTTTTTTCTTTTTTTTTTGGAATTTAAATTGAAACAATATTCCAATTTTCAGACCAATTAAAAACTAGGCAGCATTTTCAACATTGGCCACAAAAATTAGGTGGACCATTTGCTTGTTAGAATAATTAACTTTTTCTTATTTTATATCGAAATATTCAAAAGCAAAGATCCCAAAATTCAAATTCTGGCTTGGAAATATATTCTTTTTAGGGTTAATTCCAATTTTAGTCATGATCTTTGATCCGTCGTCAATTTTAGTCTTTTATATATATATATTTTTAATTTTGGTCCCTAACATTACAATCCGTTTCCCAATCTCGTCCTTCCGTTAGTTTTTCCATTAAAAACTTTAATTTTATTTACAATTTGCCCCCTTAAAAATAAAAAAAATACGAAAGTACCCCCAAATTTTGAAAAAAAGAGCTAAAAGCTCCCCTTTGAAATATTTAGGTACAACTAAATAAATTTTGTAAATAATAGGATTCAAACCCAAGTTGATAAGAAGAGAAAAACTTAAGCTTGCTTTCTCAACCATTCAACCACACTCAATTTATATTTTAATGTGTGTTATACATAATAGTATACTCTTTGATATTGATTAAGTGCAATTTTTTAATATATCAATAAAATAATAACATAAATTATCTTTTAATATAAAGGGACAAAATTAATTTTTGTAAATATATATTGAAAAAAATTTAATTTATTTATAAGTATGTGAAATGGTAATTAAATTTTTTTTCAATATACGGCTAAATTTATGAAATAAATTAATCTTTTAAACTTTTTAATTTAGATTTTCATAGCTTATATCTACTTTTGATATTTTAATTTCAATTTTTTCAAATAAATCGAACAAATGGACAGAATTGTTAAATACATATATTTTTTTTAATTCATAAGTGTATACATTGAAGGTATATTAAGAAAAATTGAACTTAAACAATGTCAAAGAGTATACTATTATGTATAGCACAATTTAGAACATAAATTGAGTGTGATTGAATGGTTGAGGAAGGAAGCTTAAGTTTTTCTCTTCTATTCAACCCGGGTGTAAATCCTATTGCTTAAAAAATTTATTTTGTTGTGCGTAAAAATTTCAAATGGGGTTTTAGCTCTTTTTTTAAAAATTTGGGGGCATTTTGGTATTTTTCTATTTTAAGTGGGCAAATTATAAATAAAATTAGGGTTTTTAACGGAAGGACGAGATTGGGAAACGGATTGTAACTTTAGGGACCAAATTGAAAATGTGTAAACATGAAGGACCAAAATTGGCAAAGGGTCAAAGGTCAGGGACTAAAATTGAAATTAACCCTTCTTTTTGTAATGGTTTCATGCAAGTCTCTCGTATTTAGCAAAAGAAAACTTGATATGAACTGATTCCTCTTTTATAATTCTTTAAAATTAGCAGTTAAAGGATCGCATTCATATTGGAAATGCAAACCAGTGGAGTTGAGCCGATATTTGGTTTTTTTTTATAGGTTGGAACTCTAGCTCGGATCAGATAAATCGAGCTCAAATTCGGTTTGAGTTTTGTTTGAGCTTAGCTCGGCTCAATTTAATTCGTTTGGTTCCAACTTGTGAATAAATAATTATAACATTTATAGTTATATGTGTGTTATATAAAAATAAAAAGAAATATCAAAAAAAACCTCGTGAGTTCACAAATAAGAATCACTTTATTTGAGTTCGGCTTGAAATTTATACAAGCTAGCTAGACTTGATTTAGCTCGAGAATTCTTCGAACTCAAACTCGAACTTTTGTTGAATTGACTCATTAAGTTTGCAAGTAGGTTCAATTCATTTATAACCCGAATTCATAGTAGTATATTATTAGAAAATATTGTCTTATAATTTTTCCATGCCAAATTTAAATAGATGATAGATCTTCGTTGTTTACATTATCAAACAATTTTGAATTTTAGACAACATTTGAGTTTCTCAATAATCTCACTAAAAGACCAACTACCAATCGATCTAGTGAGATGAAGTATTACTCCCTTCAACAATGTTCAGGATTCGAATTCTAAAATTATGAATGAAACAATTGAGTTAGGAATGTCGCTCCTATAATGAATCTTTACAGTACCCGATCCAAGTTGATCAATCAAAAAATTGAAATCGAGTGACGAAGATCAATATATAAATTTTGAGAATCGAATTACCCTCTTAACTTTTCCTCCATTGTTTCTGTGGGATTTAAACTCTCATGAAGTCCCATTTTCCCGAAACTAAAAAGAAAAGTGTGGGCGTATTAATTAATATATGATACACCAAACATTCAATATTTATTATTAAGTTAGGTGTCACATTTTTATCTATTATTAACCATTAACTTACACGGAGAAAAAAAATAATAATTAACGTCTGACCAACCCTTCTTCATAATACGCAAATTTTATTTAAATTAAAAATATAGTGCCTAGGATTCCAAATTAATTAAATTGGTACCACAAGCTTGACAAGCTGATTTGACTAGATCGGATCTCAAGAAAAGTAATTCTTACTCAATATAATTATAAAATAATTAAAATTTTTGAGTCCGAATTTAAATTTGTAGCTCACACGTAAATTTGAATCAAACAAGTAATATAATAATGCATTCCCTTCGAATTTCAATAACAAATTAATTTTTGTAATAGGTTCCGTCTGTAATAAATTCGTTAGTTAATGTTATATCACTAGTTATTTTTTTTTTAATTTTGTTTATATTGAATCATGCCACTAATTTATCACAAATACTTTAAATTTATGACAAAAGTTTCGACATCACAATTTTTCATTAATGAAGGGTTCGCTTTTTTGTAGTGGAGTCGAGCAAGTTCCAACTCATTGTTTTTAAGTTTGTCCTGTAGAAAAATAGATTATTGAAATTCGACTTGGTTCAACCTGACTACGAGCCCGTTTTGATGGAAATTTTTAAAAAAATGCATTTCGAACGGTACTTTTTACAGTAAAAGCTTCTTTTAAGTCAAATAATTTTGTATTTAAAATTTGGATACAGTAATTAAAAGTGTTTTGAAATATACTTTTATTTGAAGCTACTTTAAATAGCTTCTAAAAAAACTTTCTGTTTTTTTTTTTGTTTTTTATTTTTATTTTTTTTAAAAGCTCATACAAACATAATTTTTTTTTAGTTTTGAAGTGCTTTTCTTAAAAAAAAAAAATAATTAGTACTTTTTCTTAAAAAAAACTCATACAAACGGACTCTAAATTCGTTTGGATTCCATTTCTATCGAATTCATCCAAAAAAATTTGAGTGCTTTCAACTTGATAATTGAGAGGTTAACCAATGCTTTGACTTATGCATGTGTGTGGGTCTATAAAAATCTTGTTATTAGATTTTGCCGACATCAACAAGCACTTAATCTTATTTTATTTTAATTAAACAAGCACTTATTCTTTATAATCACTACTAATTATTATGTATAAACAGGAGTAATTGAGGCAAATGGCCATCAAGTCCTTAGCAATGAGAGTGACTAAGATTTCTTTAGTAAATGACAATAATTTTATATAGAAGGTAAGTCGCACGGATAAGAGATAGAAGAGAAATTAGGAAAAAAAAAATATAACAATTAAGAAAAATTAATGATGTGGTAAGGATTTTTTTTTAGTCTATTAAATAATAATCGCTTCGTTTCTTTTTTAATCGACAAAAGAAATTATTTTAAAATAGTTGTCATCCTCGCTTTTTAAGAATGCATTTATTCTTTTTTTTAAAAAGATAAGATAAGATAAGATGTATTTATTAATTTTTTTCTAATATGCCCTTTGAGCGATCAGAGAGAATTAGTAATGAGTAATTGAGATTCTATTTTAATCGGTTAACTAAAAGGGTATATTGTCATATTAATATAAATTTGATTATCATCTTCCTTAATCTTTGTGCAAAAACATTAAACGACAATTAAAAGAGAACGGAGGGAGTGGTTTTGTTTGTTGTATTTAAACTGATTATAAATTATGTAATAATTGAAATTTAGTTTAAAATATTAATGTAATTAATTAGAATATATTGAATCGATCTTTATAATAAAAGAAATAGTAATTTATGATAGTGAGTCAATCTTAACCACAGAGCTAATAATAAAATATTACTTGGGGGTTTGCAAGGCTTAAATGCATTAAAGAACTAGATAATTATATTTATTTGTAATTAAGTGTTTGTATTAATCAATTAACAAATCAGATATGATCTTAAAATTCATTGAATAAGAAGAAAAATCCACTTACAAAAAGGGATCTGTCTAATGAGATCTTGACTACAATTTCCCAAATAATCACTTCACAACGTGGGACCATTTTGATATCCAACAATCAACATGCATTAGGGGTGGTTGAAAATGAAGTTATGGGCCCATCGACAAGGTGAAAAAGAGACAATTATTTATTTATTTATTTTATTATTATTATTATTATTATTATTATTATAATTGATCATTGATCACTCAATATCTGACATCAATAAATAACGACCAGATTCGACTAGATTCAAGTTCGAGTTAGATCGAATCACTTAGGTGTAAAGCTTTTTCTATCAAGGACAATTACATTCTCATAATTCAAACATGAGCTAGTATAGCACCGAACCTCTAAGTTACACGGCTTGATGATATCACATGCTTGAATTTCAATCAAGCACCGTAAGAGTCGATTATATTTTTCATTTATCTATTGTGTTGTATTCATTCCGCTAAATTATAAACTGTAATAAATTAGTCCTTAAATTGTATATATTAGAGATTGATTTGTTACAACTTAGAACAAATCGAATAATTTGAGAGTGTTAAGTGTAATTAACTCTTGTGGTTATTTCAGATTTATCCAAGATTATTTCAGATTTATCCAATATATAAATGAATAGTATGTCAAATACATAAAATACATACGAAGGAAATCGTGTCTGCATAAAAATTTAACAGTCATGCCGATGTATCTACTCAGGATTTGAAATTACTAAATTTGATATGAAAACAATAACTTCGAACTGAGTTTTGTGTTTAGTGCGGGTGTGCTAGTGTGCAAAAAACACAAAAGTTGAAGTCTGTCTGATATGACTTCCATCTAAAAAACGACTGTGTTAAAGTAGGCAAATACTACTCCTAAAGTTCTAAGTGCCTACAATTTAATATAGGGCTTAAAATTTAATATTCAAAAGATCAAAAAGGGTCTAAAATGTAAAGCGAGAAAGTACATTGAAAGATGATAGCTACTCGCCAAGGGCAAGCAAATGTATTGATGACATGGGTTGTATCTACGACTCTAATGCATTGAAAGACTTGCCAGAGACTTTGACGCATTAATGACTCCGTACGATGGCTACACTTGAATGCATTTAATGAATTATACTATCCTACAAGCATTGATGGCTTTGGTTAAACTTCCTCATGCATAAACTCGGCATGAATGTCGGATACCAATTGATCGCATTGATATATCATCCCGAATCGAGCTCAACCCAGGCGGGTGATGGCTACAACTTCGTAATGTTACAGAATAGATGCATTGATAACCTTATCTCGAGCCAAATTGGCATAATTACGAACACTCGCATAATGATTTTCTATCTAAGAATTAAACTAATCTTTGTTCATTTGAAATAAAAAAATTAAAGAAGTATAGCCTTTTTGATTGAAGTAGTGTCGTTATTGTTGATTGAAGTTGATGCTTTGGACTTGTCGAATCTAGCTTCCTTGGACTTGTCAAAGTCGAACGAATTCCATTTATAAACTCCATCAAAAACACCAAAAATATAATTCGCAATTGCATTCCACCTTGATAAATGATGAATTTTATTAAAATGACATATACCTCATATCATATTTATAATTTAAAATTATAAAGACTAATTTGTAACTATGTTATGCCCCAAAGGCCACGGAGATAATTTGCCCTATTTATTTCACACTAAGGTCGGAAAGGTGTTGCACATGAATTTTGGATGTGATTTTAACAGGGCACATTACGTGAAATTATAGATTTCAGATATTAGACCAATTGAATCCGTCAATTATCACATCAAAGTGATATAAAGTGTGGGTTTCAGTATAAACTTGATTCCTATTAAACACTGCATTTCTCAGTGTGGCCCGTCATCCATGTATCAATCAATACTGTTTATCTTAATCAATCCCATGTGGTATTCATGTCTGTCAAAGAAACTCGAGACAACTACATCACATGCAATTTCTATCATAAACCACAAGGGCCCCCTCACTCGTACAGTTATAAACGATGTTCTCCACTGGATGAGAGAGGAGGGGGTCTCTGTCAAATATTTCATCAAGATCACAAACATGAATTCCCATGTTTTTTTTTAAACCTCAAATCATCAGCTAAATGCTATAAACATATGACATCTGACAAACAGATGATAATGGGCTCAAAACCATAGAACGATAATATAACACTGGGAATCAAATATATAACATATAATCTTGAACTCCGAATGCACCAGCAATGGTAAATTGGTAATCATAGCTCTCCCCTACTCTCTCTCGTGGCTAATACTAAACCGGGAGGGCCGAAAACTAGCAAGTTTTCGACCCCCGAAAGCAGAAAATATCACCAGCACAAAACACAATACAACAATTTCCAATTACAACACTTTGAATGAAGCATACGAAACACATATCGGGCAGGGGAGATGCAAAAGATTTCTTAATAGTGATCATCCTCTATGCCCTCTTCTTCCTCCTCGTATTCACCTTCATCATCGGCAGTGGCATCCTGGTACTGCTGGTACTCGGATACGAGATCGTTCATGTTGCTCTCAGCCTCCGTGAACTCCATCTCATCCATGCCTTCACCCGTGTACCAATGCAAGAAAGCTTTCCTCCTGAACATAGCAGTGAACTGCTCACTTACTCTCCTAAACATTTCTTGAATGGAAGTGGAATTGCCGATGAAGGTCGACGCCATGGAGAGACCTCTGGGTGGAATGTCGCAAACACTCGATTTCACATTGTTGGGGATCCACTCCACAAAGTAAGAAGAGTTCTTGTTTTGGACATTGATCATCTGCTCATCTACTTCCTTGGTGCTCATTTTACCCCTGAACATGGCCGAGGCGGTGAGGTAACGTCCATGGCGTGGGTCAGCAGCACACATCATGTTCTTGGCATCCCACATTTGTTGGGTGAGCTCTGGGACGGTCAGAGCACGGTATTGCTGAGAGCCACGAGATGTGAGAGGAGCAAACCCGACCATGAAAAAGTGCAGACGCGGGAAGGGGATCAGGTTAACAGCAAGCTTTCGCAGGTCGGAGTTAAGTTGACCAGGGAAACGGAGGCAACAGGTAACTCCACTCATGGTTGCAGAAATTAAGTGGTTCAGATCACCAACTGTATCGAGAAACAGTACAAAGCATTACGTGATTGATCCATCCATGCCATACAGCAAACGTAGGGGGTTATTGATTAGCATGTACAAACATTGATACTGGTGTTCCAGAAATCACATATTGAGTGCTATTCACCATACTAACATTCCAATATTATATGTAATAAAATGGAGCTCTTCAGACGCATACAAATCTACAAGATTTGCTCATACGTTACGCTTCAAAATAGAAAAACAGTTGTAGCATTACTAATCTAAACACAGAAGCAGATTGCGCTTTCATCCTGAAGACCTTTTAGGAAGCAATAAAAAGAAATAGAAGGAACAAGTTAAAGAACAAAGTCCCAATGCAGATCCATTCACGGACTAAAAGTACCCAGAAAACATTACATAAAACAAAGACAAAACGAATCAAGAAAAAGTTTACTTACAGCTAGGAGTGGTAAGCTTGAGGGTCCTAAAGCAAATATCATACAAAGCTTCATTGTCAAGCACCATGCATTCATCGGCATTCTCAACAAGCTGATGCACTGAGAGTGTGGCATTATATGGCTCAACCACTGTGTCTGAAACCTTAGGCGAAGGGAAAACAGAGAAGGTCAACATCATCCTATCAGGGTATTCTTCCCTGATCTTTGAGATCAGCAAGGTTCCCATTCCAGAACCGGTTCCTCCACCAAGCGAGTGGCACACCTGGAAACCTGGAGAACAAAAAAGAACATCAGATAAGCATCAATCATAGTCAAATAGAAGCACAAGAAACATGAGACTTAAACCGGATGGAATTTACCTTGAAGGCAATCACAATTCTCGGCCTCCTTCCTGACAACATCAAGAACCGAGTCGATCAGCTCAGCACCCTCAGTGTAGTGACCCTTTGCCCAGTTATTTCCAGCACCAGACTGGCCAAAAACGAAATTATCGGGCCTGAAGATCTGGCCGTATGGACCAGTGCGGACACTGTCCATTGTTCCAGGCTCCAGATCCATGAGCACTGCACGAGGCACAAATCTGCCGCAAGATGCCTCATTGTAGTACACATTGACACGCTCCAGTTGCAAATCTGATGTGCCAACATAGCGTCCGGTCGGATCTATGCCGTGCTCATCACAGACAACTTCCCAGAACTTTGAACCAATCTGGTTGCCGCATTGGCCTCCCTGAACGTGAAGAATTTCTCTCATTTTCCTGCATTTTGGGGTGATAAAAAAAATTAGAAACCAAGAACATAATTTTGTACAAAAAATCGGCTAGAAATTTTATTATATCATAAAAAGTCATTATTTCAAATGCACAACACCTGTAATGCAGCCAAATCAATCATAAAAACTTAAGCAAATAGAATCAACAGTCAAATATATCCAGAAAAATGATAAAAACATAGCATGAAATTACAAATGCCTCCACCAAAATTTGATTCTCTTCACAGATCCAACAGTAGATAAAAAAAATTCTAAAAATCGCATTAAATGTTAGAAATTTCACAGATCTCAATCGGATCTGGAAAAATCCACAGCAACCTTCAGAATATCAGAAAGGCACAATCATTGACGGCAATGCGATAACAAATCTGACCAAATTATCAAAAAATTTTCAAATTTTCAAAAAAAATCAGAAAAATATGATAAATATATCTCGATCTACCAACATTTCCACATTCAACCAACACGATCTACCAACATTCACACATATAAACATTAAAGACCCAAAAAAAACAGCTAAATGAGATATGCAAATGTGACTAAGAGATCTAAAATGTCAAACAAAATTAAACATCAAAAAGGAATAACAAGAAATTTACCTTTGGATTTGCTAAGAGGAACAGGGAAAATCGAGAGCCGATCGAGTGAGAAAAAAAATATCTACCCGATCGATGTTTACAGACAGAGAGAGAGAGAGAGCGTGTGAAGAAATTTTAGCCCTAAAGAGGTGTTTTATATCTGTGGAAATAGAGATCAACGGCTCATATTATTTCCCTCCTATTTTCCCGTTGTGATATTGGACGGCGGAGGATTTCCATAATCTAACGGTTCAGATGGGATCGTACGGTGGGGAAAAGGTTAGATTTTGAATTTTTTGGCTTTTTTTAGAAACTAGTAGTGGACATATTTACCCATTTGAAAAAGACTACAATACCCTTTGACAATGCAAAAGACATCCTTTTTTTTTCCCATCATCTTATGGATTATTCTTTAAGGGACAAGTACACCTATCTCCCTTAAATTCGGGTAAAATTATAAATATTTTTTTTATTTCAAAAATTATAAATACTTCATTAAAATATGTATAAATTTAACAAAATTTATCATTTATCAAGGCATAACGTAATACCCACTCTCAATTAATCTAGCAGGATGAGATATTATATCCTTTAAGCAACGTTCAGAATTCAAATTCTGGTATTATAAATGGAGCGATTGGGTTGGGATGATTGCTTGCATAATGGGTCTCTACAGTACCCAATCCGAATTAGTCTGTCAATGGATTGGAACCGGATGGCTAAAACTAAAAAAAAAGGGCGAGACGTGATTGCAAATTGTATTTCTTGTATTTTCGATGGTGTTTTAAGATGAAATTTATATGGTTTTGGCAAGTTCAAAATGTAAAAGTTATATATGAAGTCAACTTCAAAAACAAAAAACAAAAAAGGAAAAAAAATAGTGATGGTGTCCAATTATATGCTGATGTTCGATAGTGATTGTTGTGGAATAAAATGAAATTACTTTGACAAATTTGGTGAAATAGCAAAATTGATTGGGGGTTTTGTCGAGATTGACGAATCGCTCTCTTGGTAGCTTGGAAAACTATTATGATATGGGAAAGTTATTGATAATTTCGAAAATTGTTACCAATCTTTTTTTGTTATATGACAACAAATGTCATGCGAGTTTTAGTAATTTTTTGAAACAATAGGGAGTTATTTATAATTTCATCTGAATTCAAAAGATTGGATATAATTGTCCCTATTCTTAATTTATTATAAAGATTAAGAATATTCAATGGCCTTGTTTTGCTTTGGGGTATGTGGTTTAGTTTGATAGCTACGAAAATGAATAGGTGTAATTTGTAACGTACATTGGACTAAGTCAATCTATGTATATGTTTGGTTGATGATCTGTTGTTGATAAGTTAAGGCATCTTTCATGCTTTTACAAGTATACCCTTATTTTAGTTCATTTTCTCTATCTTGTTAATCAGCTGATAATCAAAATAATAAAAATAAGGATAATTATATCTGATGAGCCATGTGCCACGTCATCCCGCCACGTCAACGGAAACAATCCAAACCAACTCAAGTGTGGAGCGCTGAAGCCCTCGACTGGACAGGATGCCCTCGGATGAGGTATTAAGCCCGGCTGCCCTCAAGCAAAATATTAAGCCCAATTGTCATTGACCTTGCGATAACACGTCAAAGTACTCTACTCGAGGACCGACACCCTCGAAGAGGCCCATGGCCCTCGAGGGTGTCCGGTCCAGGAAATGAGCCTTGGGGCACTTTGCATAAAGAGATAACCCCTAGGCTTACCCTAAGGCGCTGTGATCTGAAGACTCTGGGGCCTCTGCAGCTCCTCGAGACCTAATGAGCAAGGCAACTGGTTTCGTGGTATGGTGGGGCCCTCGATGGCTTATGTATAGAGAGCAGGAACCATATACTTGGCCTCTGCCTAGCGTCCCGACCAACTGGCGAATCCAGCTGGCGTGACTGACCAAGCCTGCACTTGCCGCTACCTATCACATTCTTTCTGCACGTGGGTTCATCCCATCAGACTCTAACGCATTAAATGCTCTTCCATTAATTCAATACTTGGTCATAAATGACCAAGATATATATTAAATACCAATGAGACCCCCCATTAATGAGAAGTGAGAGCAGCTACCATTGGGAGTTCAAAAGTGGACAAAAAGCACATGCATGTACGTCTCATGTCAGTAAAGCTAACTGACTCCCGCTAACCATGTCACATCAGGGTGCCTCACTCTCATATAAGCACCACCCAAGGGTAAGGAAAAATAGGATCCACTCATATTTCTGCTTATTCTTGATAAGCAAGACTACTTCTCACTACTATTCATCATCTTCTCCAAATATCCTATAACTGACTTGAGCGTCGTAGAGCCTACGTTAGGGCAAAATCGGCTAGTCTCACGTTCGTTCCTCCCTCTTTGATAGGTGGGCCACCAGCATTACTGTCCGAAGCTCTTCGAATCCCAATACGTGGTCGATCTAGAAAACGACTGCATCATTTTGGCGCTAGAGGAAGGGACTAATCTTGTCAAAAGAGGTGACTTGAGAGAGAAGGATGGTGAATACTCGACGAACTTATATGACCGGAACCTTGTTGGAGAAGGGCAACCGTGACCCCCCCGAAGTAACTCAACGGGCAGAGGAAAACGTCAATGTCATCGACAAAAGCAAGGGGCACACCGCCCCTGTGCCGCCGGTAGGGCCTGGGGCAGGTCCCTTTAATATCCCCCTACCGGCCCATGCAGTAGACACACAACAGGTAGAGCAAACGGTCACCCTCCCCATCAGCTGCGTCAGGCAGCTGCTGGGGGCCTGCGATGACCAGACGCTGATACGGTTATTGTCCGGGGGACTGTCTCCATCACCCAATGAGATAGGGGCCCCTGTCGTCTCTTACCGTAGTGAGCATCCCGCCCCCTCATGGAGTCGTTCCCCGCGGGAGGGAAGCCGCTGACACAACCATGTGGGAGGAAGATCCTTGGTCAAGAAAATCATGAGAAATGGTTTTTACTGGCCCATGATTCTAGAGGATGCGTATGATTATGCACGAAAATGCCCAAAATGCCAGTTCCATGCTAACCTCCCTCATAAGCCAACTGCAGAAATGGTGAACGTTGAAATCTCGTGGTCTTTCGATCAATAGGGAATCGACATGGTAGGAGCTTTCCCCACCGCCAAGGGATAAAGGAATTCGCCATAGTGGCAGTGGAGTATTTCACAAAGTGGGTCGAAACTGAGGCAGTCCCCAATATTTCCGACACCTCAATTCGATCCTTCATATGGAAGAATATCATTTATAGATTCGGGGTCCCTTGAATATTAATCTCGGACAATGGCACTCAATTCCAGAGTCAAGCTACAACCAAGTGGTGCCAAAGTCACGGAATCGAACAACAATTCACATTGGTAGGGAACCCTCAATCAAATGGTCAAGTTGAGGTTACCAACCGCATCATTCTGCAAAATTTGAAGACTTCATATTGGGCGCTCTCAAAGGAGAATTGGCAGACAAGTTGACTGGGGTTCTATGGGCTTACCGCACAACCCCTCGAACGGCAACGACAGACTTCCCATATGCCCTAATGTATGGAACCGAGGTGGTGATCTCGACTGAAATATTGCACAGCACGGCTAGAGTAGCACATTTCAACAAGGCCAGAAATGACTAAAATCGAGCCACGAAACTGAATCTCCTTGAGGAGAGAAGGAAGGAAGCTTGGTCGAAGATGCAAAGATACCGAGCCTCCATGGCCCGAGCTTATAACAAAGGCGTACGCCCAAGAACTTCCAGCTTGGAGACCTGGTCCTCAAGAAAGTTGAAGTATCCAAGCACGTGGGGAAGTTGGACTCGAACTGGGAGAGACCCTACAAAGTTGTAAAGGTCTCGAAGAACAATGCATACCGGCTCGAGAACAAGGAGGGTAGAGAACTGCCTCGACTATGAATGCTTCAAACCTCAAAAAGTTTTATGTCTAACATAAGATAAGTTTGTTGTTTCCTCCTCATTTAGTTATCATGCAGATTAAATGGAAAATGTGTCGAGGACACCTTTCTTTCGAGGGGCGGATGGGCTAATCCGCAAAATTATTTTGCCTTTGTAAATTTCAACTCTCAATTAAGAAAAAGTTCAGTCGTTGATCATCCAAACTATTTTTGCATACCATTGGCACGATTTAAGTCGTTGCTCTACCTTATCCTCCCCCCGAAATTTCTTAAGTTTTTCGGTTCTTGGTTGCAATTTATTAGCAGGTTAAAAAAAACTAACTAAAAACTAATAACGTACTTTATGAACTAGGAAATGCCTTGAAATGGATAAATTTCACTAATAAGCCTGAAGGCAAAAGGTTTTAGATGGGGGGTTATAGGGATTGGGGGTTATAGTGAATTAAGCAATATCTAGTCGCTGAGTTCGATGGGCCCTTCATCCTGGCCTCTATCGCCGAAATGAGCCCCCGTCTCGTCGTCGTTGCCATTGCCATTGTTGGGGGAACTTGGCCCAACCATTTGGTCTTTCCAAGACTCGGGAGCTGGCACAGACGGGAGCGGGAGGTCTTCTTTCCCAGAGGATTCCCCTCGCGCACGCTTGGGAGGCGGAATATTGAGGCAGTGGAAGACGAAGTTGAATTCGTTTCCCAGGAAATCGAACTCCTTGGATTTCCCAAATGCAGGGGACGCTTCTTCTAGGGGTGCCTCGTCGCAGTCGAAAGAGAGTCCAATGGAGTCTCGATTGAAGTCCTCATCCAGATCCCCTCGCACTTGGAGTTGATCGAAAATGAGGTAAATCGCCTCCGTAGAGTCCTAAAGCTGAGGCACGTCCGGATGTAGTCAAAGGCCTCGCTCACAAAGAACCTCGAGAAGGCACGTTTGACCCTCTTGCGACACCTCCCAAGGAAGGTCCACTCCGCCCATCAAAGACCCGTCTTGATACCCTCATCGTAGTTCCGGAAGGCCTTCTGTTCCGCCTCGGCTCTCATCCGGTTTACCTCCTCGAGGTGCTCCTTGACGAAATCGTGGTCGAGGGCTATTTCCTCATACAACTCCCGCGTGTCCTTCCAGGCTTTAGCGATCCTCTTCACCTCATCATCTAGGTCCTCGCATTTCTTCTCGAGCTCCGAAATACAAGTCCTGGCCAACTCGAGTAGCTCTTGGCTCTCCTGGACTTGGCCTCAGAGGATATCGTTTGTCGAGGCCAGCTCCCCAGCGAGGACCTCAGTTTCCTTAGGGCGTTTCTCAAGGTCGGCGGGTACTTGACGCTTTTTATTCCTCTCTTCCACCACTTCCTTCGGCGCGCCAGCGTTTTCCACCGGAGGAAGAACAAATATAAAAGGATGCTCCATATATTGTCCCACATCGATTGGAGACGAGGCACTTGGTTGCCATAAAAGGCGTCAATCCTCTCCTTACCTTGTGAGGACCCTTTTAAAGGACAACCCCCCCTTGTGGTTCAAAGGAATCCTGTGGGTATCCATGACAAGCGGGATAATACCTCGCAGGGGAGGCCACCGAGTGTGAACAGGAATGGTCATCATCATTTGGCGCCTAACGTGGGGCGGACGTTGGCTTCGACCCTCCAAGCCCCTCGTCTGGGGGGGCTTATGATGCGCCATATCTTATCCCACATCAGTTGGAGACGAGGCACTTGGTTACTATAAAAGGCATCAATTCTCTCCTTACCTTGTGAGTGCCCTTTTAAAGGACAAACAAACCCCCCCCCCCCCCCCCCCCGCGTGGTTCAAATGAACCCTGTGGGTATCCACGGGAAGCGGGACAATACCTCGCAGGGGAGGCCACCGGGTGTGAACAGGAATGGTCATCATCAATATCATTATAATTGTTATTATCTCAAATCAATCAAACAAAATATTGGAGTTTAAATCAAACGAGCGACCCCAATAGGAATTCACAATAATATTTTTAGTAATTGAAAATATATAAAATAATTGAAATGAAAAATGAAACAAATATAAGAAAGAAAAATGACATCCTACAATTACGATATACTTATATGTATATATGTGGGACAAAATGTCCTAACGTTATAGCTAAGTTAGATATTTTAAGTATCTTTTATATTACAGTAGTATCTAACAATCCAATGTGCTTTAACTTATAAATTATTTTTTGGGAAATTGACACGTCATAATTTGACATGATAGTAAAACGCATTTATAGGGTGAGGGAACTATCGTAATACAAAACATAACTCAAATACGTACTTTGAACAAGGTGGTGAATATTTTTTCTTCCTTTCTTTTTTTTTTTCTTTTTTTAGGAAATCATGCATTGAATACATACTCATATTACATTTGAAAATGAAACTCATTAAGGACAAATAATATATAAACAAATCAAGCATTAAGGTAATATTGCCCATAAAGTTTAATTTAAGAAAAATTTTGAAACTCCCAAACTTATGTAATGTAATGAATGTGTAACTGATTTGATATTTCACTTAAAAGAGATTTAGGAAGTCTATTAATTTTCCAACAATCGATTTCATGGAATTTTGGAAGTTGCACAAATGTGAAATGGCTTCTTATGTTAAGGAGAGCAAGAGACCCTCGACTAGAATTGTTTATGCATCATTTGTTTTACGTGTTGTTGTCAAATGCAGCGACGGAGCAACAAATAATTCAACCAATGCAAACGCATTTTCTTATTTTAAAATTATATCATATTGATGTGGTCGAGACTTGGAGCTTCTCCTTGAGTTGATATGGAAATTCCCGTTCGATAAATGTTGGTGGGTCCTTGTCCTGCTAGGATGGAAAATACTTGAATCTAACCAAAAGCGTCTCAGGCAAAGACCCTCCGATATTTAAATCAGTATAATATGGAAAGATATAATGGATCCTGCAAAAAATCGAGCAGAGTTTCGGTATAGAAATTGTGTGTTACCTTTTTGGAGATTTCTCTAGGAGTATTTATAGTAGATTGGGATCTCAGTCAACCCCTTGAAAATAGGGCTGGGTCGGTAAACTTAGAGATTCCTAAAACAACTCAGTTAACGTTAACATAGGACATCTTGTGGGTGCCTGGTAGTTGCAAAGCAAGTATATCCATTACCAGAGTCAGTGGCAAATGTCACAGATAACAAAGTATGGCACTGCACTCCCTGCTCGATGTGCCAATGTGAGTCGCCAAACGAGCAACAACCATGGAACATTTGAGGAAATGGACCTCTTCGAGGAGAATATCTTCTCGAGGAGCGCATGTCCTCCTCGAGGATTACGCTCGAGGAGAACAATCATGTTGGGCCAAAGTCTTGCTGCACGGGGGATTGGTTGACACATGGCAGACATGTGGCCATCGGGGGATGGGCCACTTGTGCACGTATAAGATATCTCGTATCACACAAACACACACACACACACACGCATATATATATATATATATATATACATATTGTTAAATTTGAGAAATACCTCTAATTTTCGTTCAGTGTACTTTCTTATCGTCCCCCGATGCATCTCATGAATTTCTTTTTGTTTTTTTTAATAAATATTTATTATCAATAGTTTGTAGCTGGTAGATGCCACTAATCATACAATCTTGCCCCCACCACTGGTCAAATGTTCTTGAAGGAGCCAGAGCTAGGGGTAGAAAGGAGTAGTCCTTTCTCCCCTTCCTCTTTCAAAGTATATTTAAAGTTGTATTTCGTATGTATTTTTATTAAAATTTAACATTTTGTCCCTCATAAAAATATTAACATATTTTACATTTTATAAAAGTTCAAACTCGCTCATTGAATAAAAAATTTTGACTCTGTCCCTATATTTTGTATTTTAGGGGAGAACAATTGGGGTTGGTGTCGTTGCTATCATGTTACATTGTTATGGGTCATATTTTCTAATTTGTCGCTCATAATTGAAGGTAATTGTTCTAATGTCGAGAAGGATTTTTGAATCAAATGATTAAAACCTCTCTAATATTGGCCTAGTTATGACTACATATCAAGAGTTTGTTGTAAAATGTTTTGATGACACTCAAATGAAGTAGTTGAGATGTTTATGGAAATATTGGTGTCGCATAATCTCTCACATAAAAGCAATTGATTGCTATGTAGAAAGAATATTTATGATCAAATAACTAACTTTTACGTTAGTTAGTATTCTTTATAAGTTAGTAATTATCCATCTTAAATTCATCTCGATGACAAAGTTAGTATGTTAGTTTTATTTCCAAAGAATTCTGGATAACACTTTTTTTTTTTTTTTCAATACATATTTCAAAAGTATCATCTCATTTAAGTTTTTGATTTAACACCATTAAAATTTTAACCAATATTCACATAAAATTAATATGAAACCCTAAACCGTTAATTCTCATCTAAATCATGTTTTGTTTTAAACGATTATATTATCATCAGGTACATCATCAAATACGAATCGCTATCGACAACTATTATAATTTTCAATCACAATATGACTACATGTGATAATGTCTATGTCCTAGGGTACATTGGTCATTTGGCCAGTTCAAGCTCTAAGCTCTAGCAAATAATTCAGGACAAAAAGGTCAACTCAAAATACAACAATCTCCTAAATTCTTCCCAACTTAATATTTGTAGAAATTATTTTAATACATAAAATTTAATCTATAACTTTTTGTAAAATACATGAGACTTTGATAAAAAGTTTGATATATTTTTGTTTCAAAAAAAAAAGTTTGATATGCTTTTTTAAATACATAATTGAATTTCTTTTTTTTTATAGCACATTCTCGAACACTAAAAGAAGTCCTATTAACACATCAAAAATATTATTATAAGTTGATATTAATGTAACACTATTAAATTGCTCGATATTCTATTTCGACATTCTGTATTGTTGAATATATATTTATACTATTAAAAAAAAATTATTTTTGTTTCACAAATGGCGGTTATTTATGTGATTTTACAAAATTTGCCCTTCAATTTTATGTGGAATAAATAGAAATATGTAAAATTATGTCTAAAATTGAAAATTCACATGAAATTGATTCAATTCGGATACCAAATTTTAATATGTCAGTTTTACCCTTTTAATTAGCAAACATATGCAATAAATAAGCAAATAAAAAGGACAATATTGTAATATTACATTCAATTTAAAAAATTCATGTTCTCAACCCACAAATCACTTTCTCTAATAACAATTACTTGATTTTTTTTTCTTTTTATTTTTTATTTTTTATCATGTAATTTTGTTTCATATAATTATTTTTAATTTTAAATTACCTATTTATACTATTATAAAAGGAAAGCCACTTTTGTGTCTAAAATGACAATTTTTTTTACAATTTTACGAAAGTTTCCCTTCAACTCTATGCAAAATAAATAGAACTATATAAAATTGTGGCTACTATTGAAAATTCCCATGAAATCAATTTAATTCGGATACCAAATTTTGATGTGCCAATTTTACTCTTTTAATTAGTAAACACATGCAACAAAAAAGTAAATGGAGAGGACAATATTATAATATCACAATCCAATTTGAAAATCGATGTTCTCAACCCACTAACCACTTTCTCTAATTGCAATTACTTTATTTTTTTCTTTTTGTGTTTATTCTTTATCATGTAATTTTATTCATATAATTATTTTATTTTTAAATTATTATAATTTAATGAATTATTTCAAATAATTCTTAAAAAAGTATTCTTATAAAAGAAATTTAATAATATATTTATATTTTCATGCTAAAAAAATTAAGTATTAAATTGAAATATATATTTCTAATATTTTGCACACGCATAGAGTGTGCGATGTTGCTAATATATATATCTACACACACACACATACACATATGATAATATATGCCATCCGAACTATAATACTTCTTTACACTTTAAAAATTAAATTTGTTAGCTCCCAAATTCCATAATTTCTATGTATTACCACATCATGTTTATTTTTGATGGAAATATTTAGTAAAAAATCTTAAAAATCAGATAAACTCCATTCTAATGCAAGTTGCCAACCACCAAAACACGTAAAAACCCATCATCTGTATTTTTTGAGGTGGTAATGCGTAAAATCGTAAAGTTAGAGAGGTAAATTGTAAAATTTAATAAGTAAAATGTAAAAACAATCATAGTTCAGACTACAAAATATTTTTATCCCTGTTTTTAAAGTGTCATATTTTGCATATTAAAATAAAACAAAAAATTCAATCAACGTGTAGGGTTTTTATTGGTTCTTGTTTTCTAGGTGTGCCACAATGAGAAGGAGGCGAGTGACGCCGGGGCCCAATATTCTTGGAGAAAAGAGACAAAAATTGTCTAAGAATAAATGAGCAAAGCTCCAATGAGATACAATAGTCGCCATGTGACATGTCAGCCAATTAAAATTAAACAAAATAAACAAATTTTTGTCCTAAAATTATTATTATTTTTGTGTTGTTAATGGGACTGCGATAATCAAATCAAATTATACGTTTCTCAGCTAAATTTGGTTATTGATGAAATGAATATTTTATGACAATTGAATTCTCTTAGTTAAAAAAAACTATACAGATCTTAATCATAAATTTGTTGAAATTAATAGTTAACACAAATTAACTTTTTAAATGAAAATAATAAAAAAATGGATAATTCTCATATCAAGACACTAATGTATTAATAATAAATTTGAAAAATATGTTGATATTTATGATTTTAAACATGTGAATATTTTGAATATATATATATATATATATATTTGTTCTTGACCACCCGGTTCCGACTCATTAGTCAATTAATCCGGATCAGGTACTGCATAGGCCCATTATGGGAACGATTCTCCCAATCCAATTGCTCCATTCACAATACCAAGATTCGAACTGTGGATGTTGCTTAAGGGATCTAGCGTCTCATATCGCTAGATCAACTGATAAATATGGTGAATAGGAAACTATTGAAAACCTAAAGCATTAAGACCTAACGCCCTTATTTGTATCCCTTTTAGGATGATATTCATATTTCTAATATCCTATTTTCAGGAGCCGTTTATTTTTATGATTAAAATTTAAGTAATTTAATTATTGATTATTTGATTGTGAATTTTACTCTTAAATATTCAATTACACTAATTTTAATCATAAAGGTTAACGACTCAATAGAATATAATAACTATTGAGTTATATATTTTTCTAAATTATATATATATATATATATATATATTTCCATTTATGGTGGGCTCCCAAAAACCCCATCAAGGATTTCCAAAACTTGGAGCCCATTAAAATAACAATATTGAGAATCATATTACCAATAAAGTCCACTTTATACTGGGCCATTGGGCTTTAGTTTCTATGGCTTACTACGCCACATTCGACATGTCAAAATTTTTAGGTTTAATATCTCATGAAGAATAATAGGGGAAGTTTTTTTGACTTCTATTGGACAAGTTTGTGTTAATTGATTGTGTATATATCCAAGTAATTTTTTTAGGTGAATCGATTATATTTTCGTTACATCAATATCAACCATAATCAATTACACCTTCTACTACTATAATTATCAATGAATCAACAAATAGCTAGTATGGAAGTATAACAAAGACCT
Organism: Petrea volubilis; assembly: GCA_026212405.1. Taxonomy (NCBI): domain Eukaryota; kingdom Viridiplantae; phylum Streptophyta; class Magnoliopsida; order Lamiales; family Verbenaceae; genus Petrea; species Petrea volubilis. Next base: position 11,719,779 of record CM047885.1, on the reverse strand, counting down.
ACAAGAATCAAATCCAAGATTTTTATCATCAATTATATGTATTAGTATATTGGGCACACTCGATATGTGTGTAAAATAAAAACGAGATGTAACCCAATGAAATGATTAAATTTGAAATGAAGTTTGAATTTGTATAAACGTTTGTATATATATTAACTATTTTATTATTTATATTTTATTTTCAACTATGTTTAATATATGGACTAAATTTATAATAAGTGAAAAGCCAAAATCAAAGTACGATTAAATTTTATGATTTAAAAAAAATAAGCAAAAAGGAAAGTAAAAGAAATTTCTAGCAAAAAGGGATGCGAGAGAGAAGAGAGGAAACAGAATAGAAAAAGAAAATTAAAAGTATGTTAGATAGATAAGAGAGAGAATAATAACTAAAAAATTTATACTTACAATTATTTTAGTAGAATTATTTTAAAAAGTTCAAAATTACATACACCAAAGAAAAAGTCAAAGGGATTCTCACTTAATATATAATATATTTAGGGACCAGTTTTTTTGTTATCATATAAATGCTCAACAGGTTAGTAGTGGCCAAAATCTTGTCAAAATTGTTACTATTAACAATCAATGACGTTTATAATAACAATTTAGTGACAATTAAGAAAAAGTATCAATTGATGATATTTTGGTCACAATTTGTCATTATAAAGACATCGCTAATTGTTAGTAGTAACAACTTAAATTGTTATCTATTTTTACAATTAAGTCATATAACGGTTGGTCAGGGATTGGATTACTTAAGCAACATCTCGTGTTCAAACCTTGTGCATGTAAAAAATATTTGTTGTAAGCGTAATCGCCTATATGGGTTCCATGATGATCACCCCGAATTTAGTCTAGCCCAAGTAGAGTGCCGGATACCGGTAATCCATGAACCAAATATATATATACACAAATATATACACGTCATGACAAAATAAAAAGATATAGGAGTATCATTTAACATACATTATTAGGGAAAATATAACAAGTATACATGATAGAAATGGTGAGAAGTCTTCATAATTGCACAAAGAATGAAACTAACAATAATAAACAAAAATCTTGGCCCGCCGAACAGAACGGGCCGAATCAACAGTGTGGCCCGGGTCTACTGAAACTGGGTATGTACGGGCTTGCTTTAGATTTTGGACCTACCATGTGATGTGTTTAATCTTTATTGTGAAAAAGAAACATCAAACTTCCACGCACGAAATTTGTCCAATTCATTTTGGGATATACAGACATAAAATCAAATTGTACTCCAACATGCAAAATATCCCATAAAATATATTGAATATATATACCAACGGGATAAGACGCTAATACTATGTTTGGAACAAGGATTTTGGTGAGGACAAGTGGGTGGAAAATAGAAAGGATAAAAAATGAAAGCATAGAGTACTATCATTCGAAGCAAAAAAAAATAAAAAAATTCTATCATAATTTCTTTACCAAAATCCAAAAACCAAACGAAGGGTAAGTCTCTTAAGCAATGCATATGGTTTGAATCATGGAGTTGTAAATGGAGCAACATGGTTGGGAGAATCGGCCCGCATAATGGGCCTCTACAATACACGGCTCGGATTAGTCGACTAATAAACCAGAATCAGATGACTTAGACAAAGAAAATATATATGTGTGTGTGAGAGAGAATCTCTCTCTCTCTCTCTCGCTCTCTCTCTAAATAATTTAAAAGTCGGGTCAAGATACTTAGTGTGTGATGTGGCCAAATCCGTCCTGGCCACGCACGCGCCTCCTCAGCTTACACGTCGGATCCAGGTCAGCACATGCCGCCATCCCCCTATCGCCGCGTGTCAGGCCTATCCCGATCAGGCCCACGGTCTTTTTCTTGACGGCCTTGTTCGGCCAGAGTTCACAACACCCCCTCGATGAAACGACATGTTCGATGTCCACAATACCCCATCCTCGGAGTCAATGCTCTGAGATCCTCCTCGAACAAGGAACGCACCCCACGCGCCCACAGCGCATCATGGCGAATGCCCGTTACCAGCAACGGGATTGGGCCAACCTAATTCTGGTCCGGCCCACCTATTTTTTATTATTATAAATAGTACGGCGACACTAGTCATTGGGTAAGACATCTTTTATCTATCACTCCGCTAATTACTACTTACTGTTTCACCTGCCCGAATTCTGACTTGAGCGACGGAGGGTCTTCGCCGGAGACACTTCCGGCTAGTCTCACGTGTGCTCCATCCTTGCAGAATAGAGCCCGACCAGCATTCAGACACCCTTACTCGGATATACCTGACCGGATTCGGACACTTACTCTTAGATCGAAGCGACGTGTACCGCAGGACAAAATCCGAGCACATCATTTTGGCGCTAGAAGGATGGCCTATTCGAGCAAGTGAGGGAATGGTAAACACACGAAGGACCGGAATAGAGTCAGGGGCCCCGCAAACCACCGCCCATCCTGTTCCCGAAACTCACGTCGTCCCACCTCACGCTGTCCCGCAAGCCATCGGGCCAGCACCTACGCCTCCCGCCGGGCAGAACCTCGTCGTTCTGACGACTGATCAGTTCAATATGCTCCTACACGAGATCAGGCGGATGAACCCAGTCCCCGCCCCGGCTGCCACTGCTGAAGACCCTCATCCGACGAGGGAGGGAATTCGCCCCCCGCAAGGTGTTCGGGCAACCGACGCCGAGCGGGATGACGCGCGGGTGCGCGAACGGATCCCCACAACAAGAGAGGTCCGCAGAGAGAGACGGCCCCCGCCTCCTCGATCGGCGGAGGAAGTTGACGAATCCTCTGTGGGGGCGTCCTCAGGTCATCCTGCACGGAATCACAGAGAACGGTTGGAGGAAATCTCCCACCAGGCCACGGAGATCCAGCGGAGGATCGATGAGGTCCGCCGCGGAGAAAGATCCCGTGATGATGTTGGGGAACTTTCGCATCGGATGGAAGACCTTAACCGGAAGCTCGAGGAGGTATCTCACCGCTCCGGACAGGGATCGGCTCAGCGATACTTTGTGCCGGACGAGGCGGACCCACTCAGCGCAGACCTTCAACGAGCCCGAGCACCCAGAGGGGTCCGAATCCCGACCGACCTGCCCCGATACAATGGAGAAGCGGATCCTAAAGAACACCTAATACAATTCAAACACGCCATGCGCGTGCACATGATCGACGATGACTTTGCGGCGAAGTTGCTGGTTACGACTTTTCAGGGAGTAGCCTCGCAGTGGTACGTCCGCCAAGCCCCAGGTTCGGTCAGAAGCTTCGCCGATTTGGCGATAAAGTTCGTCAACCATTTCCAGACGAAAAGCCTAGCGAAGCTGCCCCCATCCCATTTGCATAAGATTCGACAAAAGGAGGGTGAGTCTCTGAGGGACTTCTTTAACCGATTCAACACCGAGCTGCTCAAGGTCGAAAGCGTCCAAATGGACTTCCTCCTCGACGTAATCATGGGGGCCATCCGAAACCAAGCGTGCTCGGACCACTTGGCCAGAAAGCGCCCCGCCACCATGGAGAAAGTCATGTCCATCGCTCAACAGTACATGAATGTCGAGGACATGAGGTTTAAAAGGAGGCCAGAGGTCGGGGAAAGGAAGGACCGTCGCCGTGACAATGAGCTCACCCCGTTGGTCATGTCGAGGAAAGAGATCTTGGCCACGATCAACGCCAGTGACCCGAAGGTTTTCCGAAGACCAAGAAAGATCCAGGACGCGGATGGAGCTCCCCCGAGAGGAAATAAATATTGTGCGTTCCATAAGCAAGTGGGAAACCATGACACCGAGGGCTGCTATGCCCTCAAGAAGGAAATACAACGCCTCATCGACCTGGGCCGTCCGGAGATCAAAAAATACATAAAGAAGCAAGGACAGGGTCACCAGAGTGAGGGAAGCCGCCGACGTAACTCCCCGTCCTCTATGGACGATGAACACGAACCGTCGAAGAGGGCTCGGTCTCGCTCTCCTCGACGAGGATACACGCCATCCGATCAGAATGACAAACAGCCTGCCTCACAGGACAACCTCCCGGTCAGGGGGATGATCCACACCATTGCGGGAGGCCCTAGTGGAGGAGACACTAAAAGTAGAAGAAGACAGGTGGAAAGGCGTCTCGACCAAGCCCGATACCGTATCGAGGAGCGCTACCACCACGAGAGACTCTACGTCAACACCATATCAGAGGGAGCGACGACGGCGTCAGAGTTACTCGAATTCTCCGACCGTGATCTTACGCACATCCCAAAGACGGAAGGCCTCGAGGATACGCCGGATTACCCAATGGTCATTAATCTGGATGTCGCCAACTATTCCGTGGCAAAGACCCTGATCGACAATGGGAGCTCCGCCAACATCATTTTCGCCAGCACCTTCGCCAAAATGGATCTGGGAGGATACACGCTCTCTCCGGTGCAGACCCCACTTGTCGGGTTCGGGGGGTCCGAGGTGGTCCCACTCGGAATGATTCAACTTCCCACCTTGTTGGGGGAGGCACAGAGAAGAAAAACTATTATGATCCAGTACTTGATAGTTGATGCCCCATTTGCCTACAACATCATCCTCGGGCGACCCGCTCTCAATGCGTTTCGGGCGGTTGTGTCCACGTATCACCTGAAGATGAAGTTCCCCACGCCTGCGGGGGTCGGGCAAGTCACATGTCGTATCTTAGACGCCTGGAAGTGTTACTCGGCCTCCGTCGAAGGGAAGAAGACTCCGGCACCCCGACCAGTCGAAGCAGCCACTTCGCGGATGGACATCCCCGAGTCCTCCGAAATCGACCCGGCAAAGCGGAGGAAGCTAAAGGAAGAAAAAATGACGCCAGCAGAAGATTTCAAGACAATCCAGCTCGTAGAGGGCGACCCATCCAAGACCACCCGGGTAGGAGTGACCCTCGAGCCGCATCACGAGATCATGTTGGTCGATTTCCTCTAGACAAATTCCGACGTCTTTGCCTGGAAGGCCTCAGATTTTCCGAGAATCGATCCCGAAGTCATAATTCATCGCCTCAACGCAGACCCATCGTTCAAGCCGGTGAGGCAGAAAAAGAGGATATTTTGTGAGGCTCGTAACCGAATCATCGAGGAGGAGGTCAACAAGCTCCTCGAGGCGGGCTACATTGTGGAGGTCCAGTTCACCGAATGGCTATGCAACGTGGTCGTCGTTGCCAAGGGCGATGGCCGATGGCGGAAGTGCAACGACTTCACCGATCTCAACAAAGCCTGCCCCAAGGATCACTATCCCCTTCCTCGGATAGACCAACTCGTTGACTCAACGGCGGGGTGCGAGTTGATGAGCATGATGGACGCCTTCCAAGGCTACTACCAGATCTACATGGCCGAGAAGGATCGCGGGAAGACGTCGTTCGTCGTCTCTACGGGGACGTATTGCTTCCTCGTGATGCCCTTCGGGCTAAAAAACGCCGGGGCCACGTATCAGAGGCTCGTGAATCTCATGTTCAAGGAAGAGATCGGGAGAACCGTCGAAGTTTACGTCGATGACATGATAGTCCGCAGTGAGCGGGGGTCCGACCATCTCGGGCACCTTGCTCGAACATTTGAGATTCTAAGAAAATATGGCCTAAAACTCAATCCTAACAAATGCACGTTCGGCGTCCGAGGAGGTAAGTTCCTCGGGTACATTGTCAGCCATAGGGGAATCGAGGCCAACCCCTCGAAGATTCGCGCCATCCTCGACATTAATCCGCCTAGATCAGTGAAGGAAGTACAGAGGTTAGTAGGGCGCATAATCGCCCTCAATCGGTTTATATCCCGCTCAGCAGACCGGAACCTCCCATTCTTTAAAGCGCTAAGGAAGGTGCCGGATTGGAAATGGACGGAGGAATGCCAGCACGCGCTCCTCGAATTAAAAAGATACCTGACCGAGCCCCCTCTGCTGTCGAAACCAGTTTCGAGGAGACCCCTTTATGCCTACCTGGCGGTATCCCCAAATGCGGTCAGCTCAGTCCTAGTGCACGTGGAGGGTCGGGTACATCGCCCGGTGTATTACCTCAGCAAGCTCCTCCAAGGTCCTGAACGGAACTACTTGGCCATCGAGAAGCTTGCTCTCGCTTAGGTCCACTCCGCCCGGAAGTTGAGGCAATACTTTCAGGCCCATACCATAGTGGTCCTGACCAGTGAGCCACTAAAGCAGGTATTGGCCAAACCCGATGTCTCCGGTCGGCTCGTTAAGTGGGCCGTCGAACTTGGCGAGTTCGATATCCAGTTCCAACCACGGACCGCGATTCATGCCCAGGTCCTGGCGGACTTCTTAGCGGAAGTGGCCCCGAGGGCGGAAACGGAGCCAAAAACGCCGTGGACCCTCATGGTCGATGGATCCTCCACGAACTCAGGTAGGGGAGCCGGGGTTTATCTGCGGGATGAGTTGGGCAATGAGCTCAACTTCGCCATTCGGTTTCCAACAACGAAGCCGAGTACGAAGCGCTCGCCGCGGGAATGAAGATTGCCCTGGACAAGGGCGTGGACGAACTCGTCGCCTTGACCGATTCGCAATTGGTGGCCGAGCAGGTCAATGGCAATTACGACACCCACTACTAGAAAAAAGGCATTTAGCCACAGATTTTAGCCACGGATTTGGCAAAAAAATCCGTGGCCAAGGAGATTAGCCACGGATTGGCCACGGATTAGCCACGGATTTTTTCCGTGGCTAAAAGTGGCGTGGCTAACCTTCGCCACGGCTTTTTAGCCACGGCTGGGCTTAGCCATGGCCAAGCCGTGGCTAATAGCCACGGGCAAACCGTGGCCAAGTTTGGCCACTTTTTCCTAGACATGGCTTAGCCGTGGCTAAGGGTCACGGATTAGCCACGGCCAGGCCGTGGCCAATCCATGGCTAACAGCCACGGATTAGCCACGGTTTGGCCGTGGCTAATCCGTGGCCACTGGAAAAAAAAAAAAAAAGCTAATTACCCCCAAACCCGCGGCCCAACCCGGACCCGCGCCCCAACCCGGACCTGAAACCCGCGCCCCAACCCAAGCTTTTTTTTTTGCGCTCAAGGAGATTCGAACACGGGATATCAATGTTATAAATGGAGCATGTAACCGTTGCGCCAAGGGAGTTCTTTGGTTATTGATTGATTTTTTTTATACTTAAACTATATTGTTACAATATTTTAAACTAAAATTATCTAATAAATTTCATTAGTTTTATCAATTTTTTTAATTTAATTTTAGTAATTTTTATAAATTATTAACCAATTATTTTTTTAAAAAAATAAAGATATTTACCTTTGACTTTATCGTTCAATATTCAACTTTTTTTTTATGACAAATATTTAATAAACTAATATATCAAAACAAAAATTATAACAAAAGTCTATTTATATAATTTATATTTAGATAATAGCAACTTTAATTCGTGATAATTTGTCAATATCTTCGTATATGTGTGGTATTATATAATATATGTCAAGTATATATATCATATATATATATATATATCAATATATGTATCTATTTTAAATATGTCCATGTATACATGTATCAATATATATATATATAAATGTCCAAGTATATATATTGATAGATATGTATCTATTTTAAATATGTCCAAGTATATATGTATCAATATATATATAAATGTCCAAGTATATATATGTATTAATATATATATGTATCCAAGTATATATAGATAATTTATATTGAGATAATTAAAATATCAATAACAAAAATTTATCCGTGGCTAATTATTTTTTTTCATTTTTTTTTGCACCACAGATAAATTTATATATATATATATTGATACATATGTAAATTTATATTGATACATATATTTATATATCCAAGTATATATGTACCAATATATATATATATTTGTGACTAATCCATGGCTATATTTATATATATATATATCATGTATATATATACATATGTTCAAGTATATATATATCAATATATGTGTATATATATATTTCCAAGTATATATATCATATACATATATAAATTTACGTATATGTCAATGTGTATCTCATATATATTAATATATTATATGTACATTCTAATCCTCTATATATAGTCTATATGATATAAGTATATATCTATATAGAACATATCTAATATATGTTATAAATGTAGTGTACGTATATATAGATCCAATATATATATATATATATATATATCTAATCATATGTACTATACATATATGATCAATCATCTATATGAAATAAACATATATTAGTGTATTATATATCTAATATATGTTATATATGTACTTATACATCTAATATATATACAGCTAATTATATATAAATACACATATATATAAGTATATCTAATCTTATACGTATGTAATATATCGAATCATTTATTATATATATCAATATATATAATATAATATATATATATTACTTAAATATAGCAAAAATTAATTATTAAACAAAAAGTTAAAGTGGTGTAGTGGTTTAATGCTCTAACTTTAACTAACAGGTCAAGAGTTCAAATCATATTTGTTGCAAAAAAAAAAAAAAAATTTTAGCCACGGCTAGGCCGTGGCTGACTTAGCCACGGTCTAGCCGTGGCTGGATTAGCCACGGTCAGGCCGTGGCTAATCCGTGGCCCTTAGCCACGGCCTGGCCGTGGCTAATCCAGCCACGGCTAGGCCGTGGCCAAGCCGTGGCTAACCATTAGCGGCAAAACTGGCTCCAAATTTAGCCACGACATTTAGCCACGGCTTGGCCGTGGCTAAATTAGCCACGGGTAATCCGTGGCCAATCCGTGGCTAAAGCTCAAAAAAAAATTTCACCGAAAACCGTTGCTAATCCGTGGCTAATAGCCACGGATTAGCCACGGATTTTTCCCGTGGCTAAAATCCGTGGCTATTTGCTCTTTTTCTAGTAGTGACCCGTGAAGTATCGATGACGAGGTACCTAGAGGAGGTCAACAAGTTGAAGGAAAGATTCGCCAAGTTCTCTCTCGAGCAAATCCCCCGGACAGTAAATGGGAGGGCGGATCAATTATCGAAGCTAGCCAGCTCAGTGAGAGGGACCAAAGAAAGGAGGATAACCGTGCTGAGCTCGTCAACACCCTTGACCGGGTCTGCGGCCCAACAGTGTGTCCTCACCATCGAGTCCCCCGAGGATTGGATAGCAGAATTAGTCACCTACCTGAAGGATGGAACTCTCCCCGAGGGACCCATCGAAGCCAAAAGACTCCGACGGCAGGCCTCTCGATACGCCCTCGACGGGCAGGGACGCCTGTTTAGGAAAAGCTTCGATGGACCTCCTCGACGATGCTTGAGCAAGCAACAGGCCAAGGAAGTCATCAAAGAAATACACCAAGGGTGTTGTGGAAACCATACTGGACCACGATCCTTGGCCAAAAAGGTGTCACGGGCGGGGTTCTTCTGGCCTGACCTCGTTCGAGACTGCTTCGACTATGTCCGACGATGCCGAACATGCCAAATGCACGCCAACCTTGTTCATCAACCTGCCGCCCCAATGGTAAACGTTGAAATATCTTGGCCATTCGATCAGTGGGGGATTGATATCCTCGGGCCATTCCCTCAGGCCTCCGGGCAGAGAAAGTTCGTCATCGTCGCCGTCGAGTATTTCACCAAGTGGGCCGAAGCGGAGGCCGTTGCGAAGATCACCGACTCGGTCATCAAAATCTTCATCTGGAAAAACATCATCTGCCGCTTCGGACTTCCTAGGGTCGTCATTTCCGACAATGGAACCCAGTTCCAAAGTCGTCGGGTGAAAGAATGGTGCTCCAGCCTCAAAATCGAGCAGCGTTTCACCTCAGTAGGGAATCCTCAGGCAAACGGCCAAGTTGAAGTCACCAACCGAACGATTCTCCACGGGCTTAAGACCGCCTTGGCCGACGCTCAGGGCAATTGGGCCGACGAGCTCCCAGGCGTGCTTTGGGCATACCGGACCACTCCTCGGACTGCAACGGGCGACACCCCGTACGCCTTAGTTTATGGTTCAGACGCCGTTATACCTGCCGAAGTGTTGCACCCATCTGCTCGGGTTGCACATTTCGATGAGATCGCCAACGTCGACGCTCGCCTGACTGAGCTCGACTTCGCCGACGTGAGGAGGCATGCCGCCTTGCGGAGGTTGGATAACTTCCGGGCATCAACTGCACGTGCTTACAATCGCCACGTCCATTCCCGGACATTCCAGATCGGGGATCTGGTCACCAAGAAGGTCGGGGTTTCTCGTCCTGTGGGGAAGTTGGACCCCAAATGGGAAGGTCCGTTCAAAGTGACCAAGATTTGCAAAAACAATGCCTATCGCCTCGAGGACATGTCGAGGAGGGAACTGCCCCGTCCTTGTAACGCCACGAACCTCAAACGGTTCTATGTATGATTAGATTGATCTCAAATGGTCATAAGTGATTCGCCCACAAAATATTCGTTATCCTCGGAGTCTGTCATTTCTTTCTCTTTGAATAAATCGCAGTTTATTATTGAATACTTTACGTATCAAGATTGATTCCCGTTTACCAAATTGTCCAAAGTTCAGTCCTAAATTATTATTCGAGCTTAAAATGAAAATTGTGTTTCGATGAGAAACTTGCATAAATGAAAATAAAGTTCATATTCCGATAAGAAACTGTTCGTTGATAATAGAGGTTTACATCAGACTGCAAAAAATAATAATAACAAACAAACAAACAAAAATACATGTTCTCGAGCATCCAGCCCGGCCTAAGATCCTATGGCTTAAGCGCCATCTATCTCCTTGGCCACCTCCTCGATGGCCGCCTCCACGGCTTGATCGGCCCCAACGCCAGCCGCACCTGCATTCGACGGGGCACTTGTCGCCCCCAAAGATGACCCTCCTTGGTCCAGGACGATGGGATCGTCGGGCTCCACATCCGGTGAGAGAGGCTCCCCTAAGCGTTTATGCTCCTCATTGCGGACCTGTCTCTCCACAATGGAAATAACTCGGGCAAACTCTGCACCCTCATATGCCGGCAGCGCCTCATCATCCTCATCGTCCTTCTCCCCGGCATCGTTCAGATCGAGGCCATACCCCTCCATGGAAAAATCTTGCGGGATGACACCGCGCGCCTTCAGCTGCTTGAAGGCTCTTTCAAATCCGAGGGAGGCATCGTTCGCCCCGCGAAGGATGGTAGCATACTCGAACACCGATCCTCGAACGAACCGCTTCACGGCTTCTCTCTCCCAGTTGGGGACCGAGGCCATCAACTCGGTCCTCATCGAGCGGCGGCCCCTCTCTTCGCCCTGCACGAGGGCCTCCTTGGCCTTCTCCCTCAGGAGTCTAACTTCTTGCTCCAATGAGGACTCCCTGGTTTTGAAGTCCAGCTCGAGCTTCTCGAGTCACTCTTCCAGGGCCTGAGTCTTCCCCCGCGCTGCGGCAATCTCCCGTTGAGCGACTTGGTTTTTCTGCCGCTCTTCATCCAAATCCGCCTGGAGGCTGCTTCCTCGAGCCTCCCGCTCGGCCTTATCACAACGCGCCCGGCTGACCTCCAGCCGGCGAAGACCGTGGAACACCCTTTGCTGGAGAGTGTTCATGTCCTGGGCAATAATCAGGGCCAGCTCGGCATCGTCGAGCTTGGAGAGGCTGACCTGATCGGCTTTAAAAACGGCATTTTGGAAACTCCTCATCGCCAACCTTTTGCTCGTCCCTCCGAAGATGCTACGGTCAGAGAGGTCACCATATTTGGGGCCGAAGTGAGGTTCCGGGGCGTCTGGATAGTTCAACACCTCCAGCTCTTCCGATGAATACCCGGAGCCATCAGCCGGCCGCTTGCCTTTGGCCGACTTCGAGACGGGCTTCTTCGGGGCGGGCCCCGTTGGTCTCGTCGGTGGCGTGGAGTCTGGGGCTTTCCTTTTCCGGCCAAGAGGTGTCTCCTCCACATCGACGGCATCCTCCCGACGAGGGCCTCGGGCCGGTTGAACTGGTGCCTGCGCCTGGGCCGATCCCCTCGGAGCACCAGTGGCGGCCGCTATGGCTCGGGCCTCCTCCGAGGGGGGAGATGGCCTCCTCCTTCCACCGGCTACTTTGGAAATCAAGTTCATGCGTCCCATTTCTAATACGCTGAAGTCTGCAAAATTGAAAACCAACCGATTAGGAGATAATCGAGCATAAAGACTTGAATATTCGAGTAAAAACATGCAATAAATAATACCAAAAGTAACATCATCGATATCAAGCCTGGCCGGCGAGAGCCCGGCCTTTACTAGGAAGCGTTCCTGGGTGAGGAAGGTGGGGCTCAATAAGCCCAGGGCCTTCTGGCTGAGCACCCACTCCCTTGTCCAACTACTCGATCCCAGCCCGGCCAGGGAGAGCTTCCTCGCTTCCGGGTTATGCACCCTCCTCACCGGCCATGGATCATCGGATTGTATGTAGCACCATTTCTGCTTCCAGTCCGCCCCGTAGGACGAGGAAGCTGTTTCGATCAGCTTTCTTCCATTCTTGGCACTAACGAAAAAGCAGTTAAATTCATCATCCGAGGAGGACCTGCTCGAGTGATTAACTTGGTATAGATCTGAAAAGTTGGCCACGGTGGGAGTGTGCCCGGTGCAGCGACAAAAAATAACGAAAGCACACATCGAGGCGTATGAGTTCGGGGTCAGTTGAATCGGGCTTATGTTCAACCGATTTAAGATGGTGGAAATGAAGGCCGGGATCAGAAATCTAAGCCCGTTTTCGATGTGAGCGTAGTGAATGGGGAGGCACCCGTCGGGGGGGGTTCGTAATGGAATCCTCCCTGCTCGGCCAGATGACTCCAAACTTGCCTCGGATGTAATGGTTCATTATCTTCTTTACGTCCCGATCGGTGTTATTCGCTATGATGTTTCCCCAACTCACTGTGGTCTGGTTCCCGGTGATGGCCTTTCTCCTCCCCCGAAGAGGCTCTTGACGGGATGGGCCCGCCTCTTCGGAAACGGACCTCCACGAGGGGACCATCACGTCGGGTACCTCGCCCATCGGAAGAAGTGCCTCTCCCCTCTCCGCTCTCCGCCTCCATGCGCAGCCTCATTTCTTCTATCCTGCTCGGGCTCTTACCGCCCCCTCAGGGCCGACTAGTGCTCGCCTCGCCCGGGCAACGAGACAAGGCCCCCTCTAAAGAGGTTTCTGCCTCGAGGGAGACCGACAGGTTTATATCGCTTAACCCCCCTTCAATCGGGGACTCTACCATCCTATTCTGGCTATCCGAGCTATTCGGGGATTGGCTCATATCTAAGGGTTGATTTGTATAACGAAAATGAAGAGCAAGAAAGAAACAGTTCGGAAAAAAGGGAGTACCTAGGTTTGGCTGGTCGAAAGGAGAATTTGTCTGCTCGGAATGATTCCCGTGTGCTCGGTGCTCTCAGATTATGCTCGGAATGGAACTTCAGCTCGATTGCAAAATGACGCGCCTGTAGCCTCGCCCGGAGCCCCTATTTATAGGACGGTAAAAATATCCCTCGGGAAGTCCAACAGTCGCCAGCATTTATTACCAACGGTCACATCCCAACGGTCAATTTTCGAAGTTACCGCCAACGCCTGATCGGTAATTCCTGAGCGATGTCGTAGGCGCTACCTTCTCGAACAGTCCCCGGTCTGCCCGTATCACGAGGATCGGTCAGACCAAGAACTGGGGGGGCTAATGATGTGGCCAAATCCGCCCTGGCCACGCACGCGCCTCCTCAGCTTACACGTCGGATCCAGGTCAGCACATGCCGCCATCCCCCTATCGCCGCGTGTCAGGCCTATCCCGATCAGGCCCACGGTCTTTTTCTTGACGGCCTTGTTCGGCCAGAGTTCACCACACCTCCTCGATGAAACGACATGTTCGATGTCCACAATACTCCATCCTCGGAGTCAATGCTTTGAGATCCTCCTCGAACAAGGAACGCACCCCACGCGCCCACAGCGCGTCATGACGAATGCCCGTTACCAACAACGGGATTGGGCCAACCTAATTCTGGTCCGGCCCACCTATTTTTTATTATTATAAATAGTACGGCGACAGTAGTCATTGGGTAAGACATCTTTTATCTATCACTCCGCTAATTACTACTTACTGTTTCACCTGCTCGAATTCTGACTTGAGCGTCGGAGGGTCTTCGCCGGAGACACTTCCGGCTAGTCTCACGTGTGCTCCATCCTTGCAGAATAGAGCCCGACCAGCATTCAGACACCCTTACTCGGATATACCTGACCGGATTCGGACACTTACTCTTAGATCGAAGCGACGTGTACCGCAGGACAAAATCCGAGCACATCAGTGTGGCTTACTGACTAAGAGAACCTAATCAACCTTATACAACTTATCAAAGTTTCCTATTATATTTTTGATTAATATGCAATCTAATCTCTCTCTCTCTCTCTCTCTCTCTCTCTCTCTCTTTCTAAATAATTTAAAAGTCGGATCAAGATACTTAGTGTGGCTTCCTGACTAAGAAAACCTAATCAACCTTATACAACTTATCAAAGTTTCCTATTATATTTCCGATTAATATGCAATATAATCATGAGATGAAATACTGAGATCATTTTATAAAAAATAGTGAGAATATATATATATATATATATATATTAAGAACTATAAAAATTATCAATAACTTAATGTCCAAAATTATAATATTTATCAATGAATTATCAACTATCATCAATTAATTACACTAATAACTACTAAAATGATTAATCAATAGAAGACTACTAAGAAAATAGATAAGAGCTCACTTTTTATTGAGGTTCACAAGACCCTGCTGACAATCTAGAGGCCTCGGCTTTCAGTATTTGAGCTAAAGCACCATTGATCACATTTAATGTGTACTTTAAAAAATAGCAAAATTTATTTTATAGAACCTTAAGCTGCACACCCCAAACGTGCGATGATTCTCACTATTAGATGCCAATTGTCGTCGTTATGTGAAATTATTGAAACTAATAATAAGTGCACACTCGATAAATTAAAAGAACTCAATTATGTTATTTGTTAATAAATTAGTTAAATAGGTTTATAGAGATATCATATTGATTGTGGGATCTTTTATATGCGTAAAAGCCCAATCACATTTTTAATTATGTTTGATGACTCATAATCCAAGTAATTGACCTAAAGTATGTTAGTGTTTTTGGTTCTAAGTCAGAAACATACGACATTATTTTTTCTACCCAATCTCAGAAAGAATAAAAGTGATTCATAATAAAAATAATTGACCTAAAGTATGTTTGTGTTTTTGGTTCTAAGCCAGAGATATATGGTATTATTCTTCCTGCCCAATCCCAAGGAGAATAAAAGTGACGGCATTTCTTGACTTAAAAGATCACATAACTTAGTTTAAATTTTATTCTGCATTTTCAATAGATCAATATTAGTAATTTTCATTCAAATCATTATAATTCTTTACTTGTGATTTTTTTTTTTGATTCAATCAACTCGGGATACCTTATAGATGTTAACCAGAACGGCACACACACTCACTCACCCGAAGGGGAAGGGGAGGGGATAAGGAGGTTCGAACTTGGGATTTCAATGGTACTAGTTCGAACCCCCACTACTAGAGTACAAACCTATAGGCATTTACCTGTGATCTTGTGTCTACTTGATTTGTGGGAATCATATTTATAATTCTTATTGTGGATTATTATATGAGAATCCATGGTTTAATTAAAATTATTCCAACAGATTATGATGGGGAAAGAAAAATGAAAAAACATACCGTGGCAACTGAATTGTATCCAAATATGACCACAAATATATATATATATATATATATATATATATATGTGTGTGTGTGTGTGTGTGTTTAGAAAAGAGAAAAGTATGATGCTTCAAGAAACTCAAGCCCTAAAGTGTAATTAATTCCAAAGTTCAACTTTAATTAATATTAATCAATAAAAAAGTGACTAAGTTCTTGCAATTATAACTACAAATTGCCCCCCAACCCCACATGTTAAAAAACAAAAAATAAAAAATAAAAAAAAACCCCAAAGTCCAAACTTTATGAATTAGCCAAATTTATCTAATCTAGCCATCATTATGACAATGCGAATTAGCCCTACCATCCCCATTCTATTTCTGTGTTAGGTGTACTTTTAATCCCTGCAAATAATTATAAAGTAATGACCCAAGTGGCGCCATATAAGTAGGTCACGAATCTAAAAAAGAGCCATTATTAATAATTAAGGACCCTAAAAAGTTTCTTTACTTGAGAATATTAATCATGATAAGATAGAACCCTAAGTCTTAAAAAGTTGGCTCCAACTTATTCTATAACTAAGGGCTGTGATGACTAAAGAATTATACACACACACACATTTTTGTGCTTTTTATGGGTTTATAGCGTGGTTACATAATTTTTTAATTAATAAAAAAATTGGAAATCTATCTGATGTGGTCGGATTTTGTCCTGCGGTACACGTTACTTCGTCCTGGGAGTAAGTGTCCGAATCCGGTCAGGTATATCCGAGTAGGGTGACTGAATGCTGGTCGGGTCCTGTTCTGCAAGGATGGAACACACGTGAGACTAGCCGGAAGTGTCTCCGGCGAAGACCCTCCGACGCTCAAGTCAGAATTCGGGCAGGTGAACAGTAAATAATGTTCAGCGTATTAGTAGACAAAAGTTGTCCTTTTTCTTAATGACTAGTGTCGTCGTACTATTTATAATAATAAAAAAAATAGGTGGGCCGGGCCAGAGTTAGGTTGGCCCAATCCCGTTGTTGGTAACGGGCACTCGTCAGGACGCGCTGCGGGCGCGTGGGGTGCGTTCCTTGTTCGAGGAGTGTTGACTCCGAGGAGAGAATATGGTGGACATCGAACATGTCGTTTCATCGAGGGGGTGTGGCGAGCTCTGCCCGAACAAGGCCGTCAAGAAAAAGACTGGGCCTGATCGGGATAGGCCTGACACGCGGCGATAGGGGGATGGCGTCATGTGCTGACCAGGATCCGACGTGTAAGATGAGGAGGCGCGTACGTGGCCAGGGTGGATTTGGCCTCATCATTAGCCCCCCCAGTTCTTGGTCTGACCGATCCTCGTGATACGGGCAGACCGGAGACTGTTCGAGGAGATAGCGCCTACGACATCGCTCAGGACTTATCGGTCAGGAATTGGCGGTAACTTCGAAAATTGACCGTTGGGATGTGACCGTTGGTAATAAATGCTGGCGACTGTTGGACTTCCCGAGGAATATTTTTACCGCCCTATAAATAGGGGCTCCGGGCGTGACTACAGGCGCGTCATTTTACAATCGAGCTGAAGCTTCATTCCGAGCATAATCTCAGAGCACCGAGCACACGGGAATCACTTCGAGCAGACAAACACTCCTTTCGACCAGTCAAACCTAGGTATTCCCCTTTTTCCGAACTGTTTCTTTCTTGCTCTTCATTTTCGTTAAACAATCCCTAGATATGAGCCAATCCGTGGATAGCTCGGATAGTCAAAATAGGTTGGTAGGGTCCCCGACCGAAGGGGGTTTAAGCGACGTGAATCTGTCGACCTCCGTGGAGGCAGAAGCCTTTTTTGAGGGGGCATCAACTCGTTGCCCGGGCGAGGCGAGCACCAGTCGGCCCCGAGAGGGTGGTAAGAGCCCGAGCAGGGTTGAGGAGATGAGGCGGTGCATGGAGGCGGAGAGAGGGGAAGTCCTTCTTCCGATGGGCGATGTGCCAGTTCCCCCGTGGAGGTCTGCTCCCGGAGAGGAGGGCCCATCCAGTCAGGCTCCTCCTCGGGGGAGAAGAAGGGCCATCGCCGGGAACCAAACCACAGTGAGTTGGGGAAACATCATCGCGAACAACACTGAACGGGATCGAGAGAAGATAATGAATCACTACATCCGAGATTCGTTCAGCGTCACCTGGCCAAGCAGGGAGGATTCCATCACGAATCCCCCCGAGGGGTGCATTCCCATTCATTATGCTCACATCGAGAACGGGCTCAGGTTTCCGATCCCGGCCTTCATCTCCACCATCCTGAATCGGTTGAACCTTAGCCCCATCCAACTGACCCCAAACTCCTATGCTTCGATATGTGCCTTCGTCGTTTTCTGTCGTTGCACCGGGCACACCCCAACAGTGGCTAACTTTTCCGACTTGTATCAAGTCAACCATTCGAGCAGGTCATCCCCGGATGATGAATTTAACTGCTTTTTCGTCAGTGCCAAGAATGGGAGAAAGCTGATCGAAACCGCTTCATCGTCTTACGGGGCGGACTGGAAGCAGAAGTGGTGCTACATACAGTCCGACGATCCATGGCCGGTGAGGAGGGTGCATAACCCGGAGGCGA
Source organism: Petrea volubilis (assembly GCA_026212405.1). Taxonomy (NCBI): domain Eukaryota; kingdom Viridiplantae; phylum Streptophyta; class Magnoliopsida; order Lamiales; family Verbenaceae; genus Petrea; species Petrea volubilis. The sequence goes on along the minus strand of CM047885.1, from coordinate 11,701,611 downwards.
GGAAGCTCTCCCTGGCCGGGCTGGGGTCGAGTAGTTGGACAAGGGAGTGGGTGCTCAGCCAGAAGGCCCTGGGTTTATTGAGCCCCACCTTTCTCACCCAGGAACATTTTCTAGTAAAGGCCGGGCTCTCGCCGGCCAGGCTTGATGTCGATCATATTACTTTTGGTATTATTCATTGCATGTTTCTACTCGAATATTCATGTCTCTATGCTCGATTATCTTCTAATCGGTTGGTTCTCAATTCCGCAGATCTCGGCGTATTAGGAATGGGACGCATGAACTTAATCTCCAAAGTGGCCGGTGGAAGGAGGAGGCCATCTCCCCCCTCGGAGGATGCCCGAGCCATGACGGCGGCAACTGGTGCTCCGAGGATATCGGCACAGGCACAGGCACCAGTTCAACCGGCCATCGATGTGGAGGAGACGCCTCTTGGCCGGAAAAGGAAAGCCCCGGACTCCACGCCTCCGACGAGACCAACGGGGCCCGCTCCGAAGAAACCCGTCTCGAAGTCGGCCAAAGGCAAGAGGCTGGCTGATGGCTCCGGGTATTCCTCGGAAGAGCTGGAGGTGTTGAACTATCCGGACGCCCCGGAACCTCGATTCGGCCCCAAATATGGTGACCTCTCCGACCGTAGCATCTTCGGAGGGACGAGCAAAAGGTTGGCGATGAGGAGTTTCCAAAACGCCGTTTTTAAGGCCGATCAGGTCAGCCTGTCCGAGATCGATGATGCGGAGCTGGCCTTGAGCATCGCCCAGGACATGAACACTCTTCAGCAAAGGGTGTTCCATGGCCTTCGTCGGCTAGAGGTCAGCCGGGCGCGCTGTGATAAGGCCGAGCGGGAGGCTCGAGGAAGCAGCCTCAAGGCGGATTTAGATGAAGAGCGGCAGAAGAATCAAGTCGCTCAACGGGAGATCGCCGCAGCGCGGGGAAAGACTCGGGCCTTGGAAGAGCGACTCGAGAAGCTCGAGCTGGACTTCAAGACCAGGGAGTCCTCGTTGGAGCAAGAAGTTAGACTCCTGAGGGAGAAGGCCAAGGAGGCCCTCGTGCAGGGCGAAGAGAGGGGCCGCCGCTCGATGAGGACCGAATTGATGGCCTCGGTTCCCGACTGGGAGAGACAAGCCGTCAAGCGGTTCGTTCGAGGACCGGTGTTCGAGTATGCTACCATCCTTCGCGGGGCGAACGACGCAACCCTCGGATTTGAAAAAGCCTTCAAGCAGCTGAAGGCGCGGGGTGTCATCCCGCAAGACTTTCCCATGGATGGGTACGGCATTGGTCTGAACGATGCCGGGGAGGAGGATAACGAGGATGACGAGGCGCTGCCGGCATATGAGGGCGCAGAGTTCGCCCAAGTGATATCCATCGTGGAGAGGCAGGTGCGCAATGAGGAGCACAAGCGTTTGGGGGAGCCTCTCTCACCGGATGTGGAGCCCGACGATCCCATCGTCGTGGACCAAGACGGGTCACCCTCGCTGGCGACAAGTGCCCCGTCGAAAGCAGGTGCGGCTGGCGCTGGGGCCAATCAAGCCGTGGAGGCGGCCATCGAGGAGGTGGCCAAGGAGATAGATGGCGCTTAAGCCATAGGATTATAGACCGGGGAGGATGCCCGAGAACATGTATATATTTTTTTTTTTTTTTGTGAACTTTATTATGATCGATGAAATTTGTGTGAATGGTTAATGGAATTTTTATGCCCATACAAGTGCCTGGTCGAAATACTATTTTCATGTTCATTTTTATTACTGGTTTCAGCCTCGAAATACATGTTATTTAATCCGGTAAGGGAGCATAAAATGTCCAATAATAAATAATAATAAAAAGGAACTTTGAGAACTTTGAGGAATAACTTGATAATCAAAAATCGCGCTGGGGAGAATAAAGTTTGTGCATAAAATGGCGTGTTTTAGCCGGAATCTTATTCGATGATAATGATGTAATTATTAAAACAGTTGAAATAAAATACTCCACGCGAGCTAGTTTTACACGCGATGTTTTACTCGGGCCATTATCATACGTAGAACCGTCTGAGGTTCGTGGCGTTCCAAGGACGGGGCAGTTCCCTTCCCAACATGTCCTCGAGGCGATAGGCGTTGTTTTTGCAAACCTTGGTCACTTTGAACGGACCATCCCATTTAGGGTCCAACTTTCCCACCGGGTGAGAGACCTCGACCTTCTTGGTGACCAGGTCTCCGATCTGGAATGTCCGAGGACGGACATGGCGATTGTAAGCACGTGCCGTAGATGCCCGGAAGTTGTCCATCCTTCGAAGGGCGGCACACCTTCTCTCTTCGGCGAGGTCGAGCTCGGTCAGGCGAGCGTCGACGTTGGCGATCTCGTCGAAGTGCGCAACCCTAGCAGATGGGTGCAATACTTCGGCTGGTATAACGGCGTCAGAGCCATAAACCAAGGCGTACGGGGTGTCGCCCGTCGCAGTCCGAGGAGTGGTCCGGTATGCCCAAAGCACGCCTGGGAGCTCGTCGGCCCAATTGCCCTGTGCGCCGGACAGGGCGGTCTTGAGTCCGTGGAGAATTGTCCGGTTAGTGACTTCGACTTGACCGTTTGCCTGAGGGTTCCCTATTGAGGTGAAACGCTGCTCGATTTTGAGGCTGTTGCACCATTCCCTCACCCGATGACTTTGGAACTGGGTTCCGTTATCGGAAATGACGACCCTGGGGAGTCCGAAGCGGCAGATGATGTTTTTCCAGATGAAAATTTTGACAACCGAGTCGGTGATCTTCGCAACAGCTTCCGCTTCGGCCCATTTGGTGAAATACTCGACGGCGACAATCACGAACCTCCTTTGCCCGGGTGCTTGAGGGAGCGGACCGAGGATATCTATTCCCCATTGGTCGAACGGCCAAGATACCTCCACATTCACCATCGGAGCGGCAGGCTGGTGGACTAGATTGGCGTGCAATTGGCAGGTTCGGCATCTTCGGACGAAGTCGAAACAATCTTGCATGAGATTAGGCCAGAAAAACCCTGCCCGTGATACCTTTTTGGCCAAGGACCTTGGCCCAGTATGGTTTCCGCAACACCCTTGGTGTATCTCTTCGATAACTTCCCGGGCCTGCTGTGTGTTCAAGCACCGTCGAGGAGGACCATCAAAGCTTTTCCTAAACAGGCGTCCCTGCCCGTCGAGGGCGTATCGAGAGGCCTGTTTCCGAAGTCTTTTGGCTTCGACAGGTCCCTCGGGGAGAATTCCGTCCTTCAGGTAGGTGATTAGTTCCGCAATCCAATCCTCCGGGGGCTCGACGGAGAGTATGCACTGTTGCGTCCCCGACCCGGTCAAGGGTGTTGGCGAACTCAACATGGTTATTCTTCTTTCTTTGGTCCCTCTCATCGAACTGGCTAGCTTCGACAGTTGATCCGCCCTATCATTTTCTGTCCGGGGGATTTGCTCGAGAGAGAACTTGGCGAATTTTTCTTTCAACTTGTTGACCTCCTCGAGGTACTTCGTCATCGATGCTTCACGGGCGCCGTAATTGCCATTGACCTGCTCGGCCACCAACTGTGAATCGGTCAAGGCGACAAGTTCGTCCACGCCCTGGTCGAGGGCAATCTTCATCCCCGCGGCGAGGGCTTCGTACTCAGCTTCGTTGTTGGAAACCGGGAATTCAAGGCGAATGGCGAAATCGAGCTCGTTGCCCAACTCATCCCGCAGATAAACCCTGGCTCCCCCACCTGTGTTCGTGGAGGACCCAATGACCATCAGGGTCCACGGAGTTTTCGGTTCCGCTTCTGCCCTCGGGGCCACCTCTGCTAAGAAATCTGCCAGGACCTGGGCATGAATCGCGGTCCGTGGTTGGAACTGGATATCGAACTCCACCGAGCTCGACGGCCCACTTCACGAGCCGACCAGAGACATCGGGCTTGGCCAATACCTGCTTTAGTGGCTCACTGGTTAGGACCACGATGGTATGGGCCTGAAAGTATTGCCTCAACTTCCGGGCGGAGTGGACCAAAGCAAGGGCGAGCTTCTCGATGGCCAGGTAGTTCCGTTCAGGGCCTTGGAGGAGCTTGCTGAGGTAATACACCGGGCGGTGTACCCGATCCTCCACGTCCACTAGGACCGAGCTGACTGCGTTTGGGGATACCGCCAGGTAGGCATAAAGGGGCCTCCCCGGAACTGGTTTCGACAGCAGAGGGGGCTCGGTCAGGTATCTTTTTACTTCGAGGAGCGCGTGCTGGCATTCCTCCGTCCACTTCCAATCCGGCACCTTCCTTAAAGCTTTAAAGAATGGGAGGTTCCGATCCGCTGAGCGGGATATGAACCGATTGAGGGCGATTATGCGCCCTACTAGCCTCTGTACTTCCTTCACTGAGCTAGGCGGCTCGATGTCGAGGATGGCGCGAATCTTCGCGGGGTTGGCCTCGATCCCCCTATGGCTGACAATGTACCCGAGGAATTTTCCTCCTCGGACGCCGAACGTGCACTTGTTCGGGTTGAGTTTTAGGCCGTATTTTCTTAGGATCTCGAATGTTCGAGCCAGGTGCCCGAGATGGTCGGACCCCCGCTCACTGCGGACTATCATGTCGTCGACGTACACCTCGACGGTTCTCCCGATCTCTTCCCTGAACATGAGATGCACAAGTCTCTGATACGTAGCTCCGGCGTTTTTTAGCCCGAAGGGCATCACGAGGAAGCAATAAGTCCCCGTCGGGACGACGAACGACGTCTTCCCACGATCCTCCTCGGCCATGTAGATCTGGTAGTAGCCTTGGAAGGCGTCCATCATGCTCATCAACTCGCACCCCGCCGTCGAGTCAACGAGTTGGTCTATCCGAGGAAGGGGATAGTGATCCTTAGGGCAGGCTTTGTTGAGATCGGTGAAGTCGTTGCACATCCGCCATCGGCCATCGCCCTTGGCAACGACGACGACGTTGCATAACCATTCGGTGAACTGGACCTCCACAACGTTGCCTGCCTCGAGGAGCTTGTTGACCTCCTCCTCGATGATCCGGTTTCGAGCTTCACAAAATATCCTCTTTTCTGCCTCACCGGCCTGAACGATGGGTCCGCGTTGAGGCGATGAACAATGACTTCGGGATCGATTCCTGGAAAGTCTGAGGCCTTCCAAGCAAAGACATCGGCATTTGCCCGGAGGAAGTCGACCAACATGACCTCGTGGTGCGGCTCGAGGGTCAATCCTACCCGGGTGGTCTTGGAGGGATCGCCCTCCACGAGCTGGATTGTCTTGGAATCTTCTGCTGGCGCCATCTTTTCTTCCTCTAGCCTCCTCCGCTTTGCCGGGGTCGATTTCGGAAGACTCGGGGATGTCCATTCGTGAAGCGGCTGCTTCGACTAGTCGGGGTGTTGGAGGCTTCTTCCCTTCGACGGAGGCCGAGTAACACTTCCAGGCGTCTAGGATCCGACATGTGACTTGCCCGACCCCCGCGGGCGTGGGGAACTTCATCTTTAAGTGGTACGTGGACACCACCGCCCTAAACGCATTAAGAGCGGGTCGCCCGAGGATGATGTTGTAAGCAAACGGAGCATTAACTATTAGATACTGGACCATCATAGTCTTTCTTTTCGGGGCCTCCCCCAACGAGGTGGGCAGTTGAATCATCCCGAGAGGGACCACCTCGGAACCCCCAAAGCCGACGAGAGGGGTCTGCACGGGGGAGAGCGTGTATCCTCCTAAGTCCATCTTGGCGAAGGTGTTGGCGAAGATGATGTTGGCGGAGCTCCCATTGTCGATCAGGGTCTTTGCCACGGAGTAGTTGGCTACGTCCAAATTAATGACCATTGGGTAATCCGGTGTGTCCTCCAGTCCTTCTGTCTTCGGGATGTGTGCAAGATCAAGATCGGAGAATTCGAGTGACTCCGTCGTCGGCGTCGCTACCTCTGATACGGTGTTGACGTGCAGCCTCTCATGGTAGTAGCGCTCTTCGATACGGTATCGGGCCTGGTCGAGGCGCCTCTCCACCTGTCTTCTTCTGCTCTTAGTGTCTCCACCACTAGGTCCTCCCGCAATGGTGTGGATCATCCCCCTGACCGGGAGGTTATCCTGTGTGGCAGGTTGTTGTCGTCCCGACCGGATGGCGTGTAATCTCGTCGAGGAGAGCGAGACCGAGTCCTCTTCAGCGGCTCGTGTTCATCGTCCATGGTGGACGGGGAGTTACATCGGCGGCTTCCCTCACCCTGGCGACCCTGTCCTTGCTTTTTCACGTATTTCTTGATCTCCGGACGGCCCAGGTCGATGAGGCGCTGTATTTCTTTCTTGAGGGCATAGCAGCCCTCGGTGTCATGATTTCCCACTTGCTTATGGAACGCCACATATTTGTTTCCTCTCGGGGGGGCTCCGTCCGCGTCCTGGATCTTCCTTGGTCTTCGGAAAACCGTCGGGTCGCTGGCGTTGATTGTGGCGAAGATCTCTTTCCTCGACATGACCAACGGGGTGAGCTCGTTGTCTCGTCGTCGGTCCTTCCTTTCCCCGACCTCTGGCCGCCTTTAAACCTCATGTCCTCAACATTCATGTGTTGTTGAGACGATTGACATGACTTTCTCCATGGTGGCAGGGCGCTTCCTGCCAAATGGGTCCGAGCATGCTTGATTTCGATGGCCCCCATGATTACGTCGAGGAGGAAGTCCATCTGGACACTTTCGACCTTGAGCAGCTCGGTGTTGAATCGGTTAAAGAAGTCCCTCAGAGACTCACCCTCCTTTTGCCGAATCTATCGCAAATGGGATGGGGGCAGCTCGCTAGGCTTTTCGTCTGGAAATGGTTGACGAATTTTATCGCCAAATCGGCGAAACTTCTGATCGAACCTGGGGCTGGCGGACGTACCATGCGAGGCTACTCCCTGAAAAGTCGTAACCAGCAACTTCGCGGCGAAGTCGTCGTCGATCATGTGCACGCGCATGGCGTGTTTGAATGTATTAGGTGTTCTTTGGGATCCGCTTTCTCCATTGTATCGGGCAGGTCGTCGGGATTCGGATCCCTCTGGGTGCTCGGGCTCGTTAAGGTTTGCGGTGAGCGGGTCTGCCTCGTCCGGCACAAAGTATCGCTGAGCCGACCCCTGTCCGGAGCGGGTGAGATACCTCCTCGAGCTTCCGGTTAAGGTCTTCCATCCGATGCGAAAGTTCCCCAACATCATCAACGGGATCTTTCGCCGCGGCGGACCTCATCGATCTTCCTCTGGATCTCTGTGGCCTGGTGGGAGATTTCCTCCAACCGCTCTCTGTGACTCCGTGCAGGGTGTCCGGATGATGCCCCCACAGAGGATTCGTCGACTTCCTCCGCAGTCGAGGAGGCGGGGGCCGTCTCTCTCTGCGGACCTCCCTTGTCGGGGGGATCCGTTCGCGCACCCGCGCATCATCCCGCCTCGGCGTCGGTTGCCCGAACACCTCGCGGGGGGGAATTTCCTCCCTCATGGGATGAGGGTCTTCAGCAGTGGCAATCGGGGCGGTGACTGGGTTCATCCTCCTGATCTCGTGTAGAGCGTATTAAACTGATCCGCCGTTAGAACGACGAGGTTTCTGCCCGGCGGGAGGGTAGGTGCTGGCCCAGTGACTTGCGGAATTGGCGTGGGGTGGGTTGGTTTGAGTCTCGGGGCCCGGATTGGTGGTGGATTGTGGGGCCATCGACTCTGTTCCAGTCCTTCGCGTGTTTACCATTTTCTCACTTGCTCGAGTAACCCCTTCCTCTAGCGCCAAAATGATGTGGTCGGATTTTGTCCGTGCGTACACGTCACTTCGTCCTGGGAGTAGTGTCGAATCCGGTCAGTATATCCGAGTAAGGGGTGACTGAATGTGGTCGGGTCCTGTTCTGCAAGGATGGAACACACGTGAGACTAGCCGGAAGTGTCTCCGGCGAAGACCCTCCGACGCTCAAGTCAGAATTCGGGCAGGTGAACAGTAAATAATGTTCAGCGTATTAGTAGATAAAAGTTGTCTTACCCAATGACTAGTGTCGTCGTACTATTTATAATAATAAAAAAATAGGTGGGCCGGGCCAGAGTTAGGTTGGCCCAATCCCGTTGTTGGTAACGGGCACTCGTCAGGACGCGCTGCGGGCGCGTGGGGTGCGTTCCTTGTTCGAGGAGTGTTGACTCCGAGGAGAAATATGGTGGACATCGAACATGTCGTTTCATCGAGGGGTGTGGCGAGCTCTGCCCGAACAAGGCCGTCAAGAAAAAGACTGGGCCTGATCGGGATAGGCCTGACACGCGGCGATAGGGGGATGGCGTCATGTGCTGACCAGGATCCGACGTGTAAGATGAGGAGGCGCGTACGTGGCCAGGGTGGATTTGGCCTCATCACTATTACATTCCCATAGATAATAAATGAGATCATATAGAGGTTCATGGGCAAGGGTGGAATTTGTGTTAAGAGTCATCATATTTATTATCCATTTAGATGGGGGTTTTTAGGAAAAAAAACCCTACGTTTTTGAAAAAAAAAAAATTGTAATTGTGTGTGATTCACTTATTAAGACAAAAAAAAGAAGTCCTAAAAAGTCAAAAATAACTTTTTTAAAATTAACTCAAAGTAGTTTCAAATAAAAAATATATTTGAAAATACTTTTAATTATTTTATCCATACAAACTGATTGATTTAACAAAAAACTATACTTTAAAAAAAGTCACTATTCCAAAATTATTTTTTATTTGGAAGCATTTTTATTTTTTATTTGAGAGTTTGGATGACTTTTGTAAAAAAAAAATCCAAAAAAAAAAAACCCACATGTTTTGGCTTGTTTTTTAGAATTACCCGAGAAGAATCACCTTTTAAAGCACGTTTAGAGCCATTTAGATGAAATTTTTCCAGCAAAAAAATTGTGTTTTATAAAAAAATTTAAAAAACAACAGAATCAAAAAAAAAAAAAAAAACCAAAAAGGTTTTTTTTGGTAGCTATCCTAAAGTAACTTCAAATAAAAAATACTTTTAATTATTGTATCAAACGCAGTCTTGTTTGGTTTTTAAAAAAACTCTACTTTAAAAGCAACATTCGAGAATCACTTTTTATTTTTTAAACCCCTCCACACTGACCATTAATTATTGCATCAAAACAAAAAAACTGCATGACTTTTATAAAAAAAAAATCCACTATACAAAAAATCATTCGAAATTATTTTTTTAAACCCATCCAAATAGATCTTTAATATTGAAAATTTTGTCTATTTAATATAATTACTACCGACACATATTTAAACGAGATAATTATACATTTCCATCCACTTAACTACTCTCTCTACTTCTCATTATTGGATTCTCTTTTGCAATTGTGTAACCCCTTCCTCTTCTTGCGGAAAAGAATACCCATCGCAAAGATTAGGGTATGACGGTTAAAATTTTCGCTAAAAGAGCTGTTTAAATTAGAGAATTTTAACATTTCAAGGGCATAAACTGATTTAAGTGTGCTGAAAAACAAATTGCCACATTCAGATTCATATAAAATTGTATTTTACTGTATTATTACTAAACTATAAACTTTCATCCCTTTAAATAATATCAGTATTTTTTCTATTTATAAAGTTTTCAAGGTGGGGAACGGCAACAAAATTCCTGACTTTGTAAGTAAGAACATTTAATCTGAATAAAACTAACAGGCTAACAAAATTTAAATGCACGTGACT